>FIZR01018743.1:0-33587 GCA_900060175.1 Ferrisia virgata
AACTCTGTTTACTGGTCCACTGATAATCCACGAATCATCGTAACTCAAGAGCTCAATTCTCCAGGCATTCATGTTTGGGCAGGTATTTGTCATCAAGGTATCATTGGGCCCTATTTTATGGTTGAAACAATGAACGCAGCTTGATATTGTGGCGTGCTAGCTGATGTCATTTATTTAGTGCACAACAGTACACAAACAAGAATTTATTGAGCCTGTCTTGGATTGAACCTCCAGTATTTGATTCAGTCCTTTCTTAAGAGCACACAGGCTCTGCTTAGCAGTGAACATGTACCTTTCAGCCTATCTATTCGTTACTGCATGGAATGGAGCACAAGTTTTATGCTGGATGTTGTATATCTTGCGAAATTTGTCGAACTCTCGACTGATAAACACACTTTCGTTATCTGAAACAATTTACGGATTCCAAAAGTAGTTAATAACTTACTAAGAACCTTAATGACCACAGCTGTAAAGGTAGAGGGAACGATTTCGATTTCTTAACAATTTACTATAAAGCAGGTGTATTCGTTCCCTCAAAGTAATAGGATACTCCCAAAAATGAGTTTTGGTTTTTGCTTGTTCACGATGTATTTTTGAAACACGTCTGACAATTACTTACTTAATTCTCGATACCGAAATCTATTTTTCCAGTATACAGATGATTGTGCGAAACTTTTCAGTTTGGTAACACTGAAATGACCTTGATGTAGTTCTTGCAAGATTGCTGGACAAACAAGTTGCAAGAATTACTACTCTCATCCCTTTCATTATGATGTTATGTAACACATAATCATGTGATATTTCACCAGGGGTCCTTTACGGTTTTGTAGGCTAGTTTTTACTTAATATCAAAATCCAACATCTGTAAAAAATACAGCATAATGTAAGTGACCAGTAGTAGCAGATAATACTGGTAGTTTGTTTTGTTTAGAGAACATATGAACCAGCAGTTGATGATCGATTATTAAAGTGAAGTGGCATCCATAGAGATAAAAGTATATTTCAACGCCCCATTTGATTGCTAGTGTGTCCTTATCAAGCTGAGAGTATTGTTTGAAGTATAATTACACATTTTATAATAATGTTATTCATAAAAAAATGGATAACACCTTTGCTAATAATAATAATAATAATAGGATAAGAAGAAAAATTACAAAAACAGAATAATGTGTTATGCTAAAAGCACAATGTAGCAATACTATAAGTCTTCCCCTCCATGGAGAAGGTGAGAATGGTACACACAGTTTACGTGTTCTTTGAGATCTACGCGTCACCTCTGGAGTAGCCAGTGCTTGCTGTACGCTTGGCTCTGGAGCTACTGGACCTTCATCATTGTTTGGCAGATCGATAACACTACTCCTTGGTGGCTATGAGCTAACTGTAGTTTTGAGATCATCCAAAATTGGATAACAATTCCGCTGAGCTGTGGTACTAGGTCGGATTTCTTCCTTAGTTGAATCACTTTGAATCCAAATTTGATTAACATGCCATTTCTGGTACTTCCCAGTACTATCACGAATTATATATATATATACAACTTAACCCAACCTTTCAGAGATGATACCAGTAGCCCACTTCTGTGAGCTATTATATAAACAAAAGCGAACTTTATCTCCTATTGTAAATGAATGTTTTGTTGGTGCTTCCTGAATAGCAACTTTCTGGCTAGGTAGAACCAAAGATAAATTTGTTCGAATATCGCAACCCAAAAATAGTTCAGCTGGCAATCTACCAGTCACCACATTTGGCGAACGACAATAAGCTAATAATACTCAATTGAGACTATCAATAATTTGTCCATTCGTATTGTCCTTCAATCCATTTCTAATTATTTGAACAAATTTTTCAGCCTGCCCATTACTCAAAGGATTATAGAGTGGTGATGTTAAATGCTTGATGCTGTTCGTTGCAAAATAATTAAAAAATTCTTCCAACAGAAATTGAAGCGCATCATCTGAAACGCAAATTTTGAGGAATCCGAAACGAATAAAACAATTTTCCAGACATTCTAGGAGCTTTGTCACAATAATTGACTGCAAAACATAACACTCAACCCATTTAAAGTTAGCGTCAACAATAATAAAGAGTTGTTTATTTTATTACTGTCCGCAATCAAAATGCATTCGTTCCCATGGCGCACTTGCTGTTAACCATGGATGTTATATCACACGCACTGGATTCGCATTTTCCGAACACTCCTTACGCAGTGAAATTAACGTATGAATATCATTGTCGATACCACTCCAATACACAAAACTCCGCGCGAGCTGCCGACACTTGACAATACCTAAATGGCCCAAATGTAATTTTGATAGGATTTGTTGCCTTCACATAGGTGGAATATAAACACGTTTGCTTCGCAGTGTACATCTATATGAAGCAAAAACTCCTGGACTTTGCAATATTTGAGCATTAGTTTCTTACTCAACAACTGCAAATATAATGACGCAATTGTAGTATCTTTTTCTGTTTCTTCTGCGATTTTTTCACTCATAACAGGTAGCTTTTAGAGTTGCACTTGATGTATGTACGTAGGCGTATTGATTTGATTAGCATTACCAATCACAGTTGGGAAATGTGATGGAAAACCTGTGTTTTCATGGTCTTCATGTTTACAATATTTTATTTCATAATTGAATCCTTGTAAAAATAAAGAATAATGTAGCAAATATGTTGCACTCAGCGATGGTTTTCTAGCTTTTGAATCCAAAATTGCTCGCAACAGTTGGAAATCCATGAACAGTACAAATTTACGTCCATATAAATAGTTAAAAGAATTTCTTAACCCTCCAATATAGGGTGGCCAAAAAGTCAGTTTACCACTACCAATTTTTTTTCACACTGTTAGCAGCATTGTTATGTTGTGATACCACATGTCAACGAGATGAATGATGAATGAGGCAACGTTGAGGCATTGATGAAACATGTAAAATGTTATTCTTATCACCACCATGTTCCTCACATTAAGAAATAATAAGTATACCCGTTAGGAACGTATTTTTTTTACTAAAACTGATCTCAAATTGGATTCTGATTACAAAGAAGTGGTCGAAAGTTTCTGTAACAAGTTTCCGAATGAGCCTGTACCAATTTGCCAAGCCTTATGGAAGATGTGCCAAAAATTTGATAGGATTGGAACCATTAGTGATGCTCCTTGCAGTGGCCATAAGACAACTGCTACTGGTAATGAAGAATTACAAATTGTTTCTCAGTTTTTTGTTGAGCAACCAACAACATAAGCAGCTGCCCAGCTAAACTTCTCCAGATCCAGCTTGCAAAACTGTCTTTCTAAACTGAACATGAAACCATACCAGCCCCACAAATGGTGTGAGCAATTTACAGCAGGGTATTGTCCTTAACAAAATGGCAAGGCTTAGTGTTATAATAGGATGATTGTTAAAGCAATAAGAGCGTTGTTTGAATCAAAACTATGAAATCATTTTGGGGTCAAGCAGCAAGGAATGCAGTGTATTTGATGAATTGCAGACTGGCTAAGTATAAAACTCCAATAGAGTTGATGTTTGGGTATAAACTTGATTTTAAGAAAATTAAAATGTTTGGTTGCGTGGCATATCGTTATGTTCATAAGCATATGAGAGATACCTTTGATTCAATGAGTGAAAAATGCATTTTTTATAGGTTATGGAGCATTAAACAGAAGAATGTTATAAATATGTAGGAAAGTGATTTTTAAAGAGTCACAAAATATTGGCGATGTTAAAAGGGAAAAGAATGAAAGTAAAGCTTGTTGAATCAATGAAATAAAATGCGTTACATATTTCTAAATATAAACGAACAAACATTATAATCAACAACAACCAGATTGCATCATCCAGCTAGTGAGAAATTATTAAGGAGTTACTAAAATGATTGTAGCTAAACAAAGAAACAAAGGAACTACTGAGCGAGAAGGTTTGCACCATGAGCACATAGTCAAAGCGATTCATGAGAATCAAAACATTGATACGAACAACAAAGCTACAAAGCTAAGAATGCGCTTCATATATTTGAGGATGACAGTGATGACGAATTATTAATGGATAATGTCATTGATAACGTGAATGCGCAGGTTGAAGATAAAAGAAGTGATAGGACAGAAATATAAGTAGATAGTAGATCAAAATAGAGTGCCAGTATGCCTTCAAGATTCAAAGATTATCAAGTTTATGCAGCTGCGACTTATGCTCATGATATTCCAATTACTTAGAAAGATGTTGAAATGAGTTCTGATTGTGATGAATGGATAGAGGCAAAAAGCGAAGAGATAAGTCATGAAAGGAATTCAACCTGGAGAGTAGTTGAAACATCAATAAGAAGATTCTTCTTAGCGAATGGGTGTATGATGAAAAGCTAGATTTTCTTGGAATTGTAAAAAAATTTAAGGTGTGACTAGCGGCAAAAGGTTGTGCACAAAGTGATGTAGATTTTACTGAAACTTACTCCAATAGCGAAGTGGCCAACAATTAGGATACTTTGCTGTGCGAATGGATGTAAAAACTGCCTATTTAAATAGTTACTTGAAAGAACCTGTACACATGGAACAGTCAAAAGGAATGGAAGGAGGGGAGGATATGGTATGTGAGTTAATAAAAGCGATTTATAGGTTAAGATTCATCCAAAGGTTGGAATGATAAATTTTAGTGATTGGCGACTTTCAGTTTTTTTTTTTTTTTTTTTGGATTATTGATAGTTATCGATAGTTTGCTTTTGAGTCAATAGTACCATCGATAGTATCAAATTTTTTTTTTTTTTAACAAGAAAATTGTGAAAATTGTGAAGTATTTACTATCACTAATTATTCACTATCTTTGACTGTAGTCAAAGGTCACTATTCAGTATTCACTATTGAGTTCACTTCACTTTTGATTTCACCATAATTGGAAGTGGTAACTGGTAAAGTAAAGTACAAAACGAGGCGAATTTTTCACAAATACCTTGATAGATTCAAAAAAGAACCAAAGAAGACGAATGAAAGAAAATTTTGACGAAAAAATGTCGATGCTATAATTAATATTAAGAAGCCTGAACACAAAATAGTAAATTGAAATGATTCCTTTAAGATTATTTTATAAACTTAAAATTAATATTCAAAGAAACCAGCATTTGTACATGTTTCGGTTTCAATCGATTTCTTTGGTCAGTTACTGTGTAACCAGAAAGGGAGAAAAGTCGTTCGACTGATGCAGAGGTTGCAGGTCTACCTAGATAGTTATACGCCATTGCAGCTATTTCATCTTTTTGATTTTTGTATCGTTGGCATTCTTCATTCCAATAAGCTAAGGATTTGCTTTTCGATTAATGCGATTTTCGTTGATGTAATTCGTAACAATCACTTCAGCTCCAGCTGTAGAGTTCTGAATCTGGGGCTGTGCTATTTGTGTTCGAAGAGGCCGCTTCTGAGTTTGAATCTAAAAATGAAAGCGGATCATCGTCATCATTGGGTGTACTGGAGAAAGCTTTAGCTTTTCTTACAGCTGGAGGTGGAGTTGGAATGTTTGAGGTTGCCGTTTCGTTGGCTTTAATTTTTCCATCAACTTCTTGTTTCAAGGATTTGAGTGCGTCATCTGCGTTTTGAGAAAATACGAAGCCATCTCTTTTATATCGCGGATCTAACAAAGTACTATTTCTACAAACTGCGATTTTCATAGATGAGAAGTTTTTCCTGAGCTTTTCTAAGTGTTCTAGCCGCAAAAATTCGTCCATCTGTAGTTTCAACTTTCTTTTGAATTTTCTCTAGCTGTATTAAAAGACCTTTCACGTGAGGAATCGCTGAAGAAACTGTTACATACTTCTCACCTGAACAGAAAATGTAATTTATTTAGAATAGGTATTGCACAGAGAAAATTTACAATGCTGTCAAAAGTGTGTGCATACCTGACATTATCTCTGTCAACTTTAAAAACGGGTTTAATACTTTTATCATATCCTTAAGGAAAGTAAACTTCTTTTGTGAAAAGTTTGAGTTTGGCATACTGTTACTCAACTTGTAACTTTTTGATAGCCTCATAATTCTCGACAACCAGGCTGATGAGCATAAGTACAATGGTATTCCATCGTGTGTCAACCTAAACAATATCAAAATGTATGAGAAAAATTTCATTAAAAATTACCTCTTGAACTAGTGAAGCCGGACACTTTTCAACATCTTCATACATCGTCATATTTTTGTTTCATTTAGTACTCTTAAGCCTTTATTACTGTGTTGGAAAAAGGTCACCAAATTTCTAGCTTTTTTTAAAATGATTTTTGGTCTTTGAAGTACGTGCCACAACAGGATTCTTTACGATCTTTTTTGATATAGCGGATTTACCGATGAGATTCAATGTGTGTGCTATACATGGCATATGTTTTACTTTGAGGAGTGACGCAAGTTTTACCATATTTGCAGCGTTGTCGGTGATTAAACACCCAACTCTTCCTTCAATGCCCCATTCTTTCAGCATGTTTTAATTGTAGTTTTTAGTGTCTCGGCTTTCTCATCAGTTGAAATAGGCACTACATGCAAACAAGCCATGGTTAAACAGCCTCCTTCTGCGAACAGGCTTGTGGCATTCTATACAGAACATTCCTGAAATACAATTTTTCACCCAGTCACAACGATAACATCTTCCAGCTCTTTCTTCTGCAGTTTTCCCTTCTTCTGAGGGTTTGGAAAAAATACATGGATGCGGTCTTTCATTTCAGCTGGCACTGCATCACTTATAGCTGGAATCTTGCAAATTCATAAAATAATTCCCTAGAAAGGTTCTTCACATAATCTTTTCTTGATATGTTAGATCCAGCGTTTGCTTAAAATAAGATATGGCCATTCATAGCAGTGATGTTCATCACAGTGCAAAGCTGACGACTTCACAATTTTATACTCTTGAAACACCGTAGTACTCTTTCAATCGATCTAGTTTGTCAACACCAGAATTTTGTGTGTTGTAAAACTGCATGGTTTCTGCCCAATAGTATGTTTGTGAGTCGCAGTGGCAGTATGATTTTAGTCCATCTTCGATTGGTTTGTTGGGCATATAAACGTCATCATGGACTGCCAACCACAACACACTCACCAGGTGTACAAGCAGACTTAATATTTGAGACAAAGTAGTGTGTATGCAAATTTTTCGTTTATTTGTTGTTGCTTTCTCGTTTTCCAATTGTTGAATCTGAAATGTAGCAGCAAAAATCAAAGTCGAATATAAGACATAACACATCAATATACAGTTCAATTCCTGTTCCATCTTGCGAATATAGGTTCATTAAATTATTATGTGACACCTTATAAACGTCAGATAAATATAATAATCCAAATAAGGCCTGGATTTCAACGGCAATATCCCTCGCATCGCATGCTCTTGTAATTCTCTCATGTTTCCTCCAAATTTGTGTACCCCATAATTATAAATTCGAGTATGAGGTAGTCAATCATAAGGCCCCATGATGACAAAATGGTGTTTCCATCTCGGCTTTTTGTTGGTGGTGTTGGTAGATGAAGATTCACAGGTGTTGGTGTTGCCACTGCTGTAGGCAGGATTGGCTGTTTACACCAAACTGTGCCACCTCTTCCCAAGTATTTATTCGAATCCGCAGTCGTAATCATTGCTGCCACCGTCACCGCACCAGTTGTCACCGCTGCTCTGCTTCAGGAACAAGCCTCCGTAGATGGGCCTGATGCTATGAGATCTACCTCTTGGGCCTCTTGCAATTCGTCCTTTAGCGGTACTTGGAGGACTGCCTGGCAACTGAAGCACCTCTTCTTCATCATCGCTTAATAAAGAGAGGTTTCTGACTGCGTATGTACATTTTTGGTTTCCACATGATCTTCTTCGCCATTGTCATCGTTACAGGTATCTATTTCCTAGGGCAAGTTGTTGGTGAGTTCCTTGTAGTACACTCATGTTAGAATTGCGAATAAATTGAAGAATTATTTTTTCAAAGGTCAAGTTGGTTGAAAAAAAATACCTAGCAAAAAATTTGTACCCTAGCTTCCTTCATTATTCGACCTGTTATGCGACCTACCTGAAGGAAACCTTCATGGTGTGACTAACCTGGAGGTTTCCTTTGGTGAAGCGAGTGCAGTAGGGGTTTCAATACACATATTATGTGAACCACTCGCAACAGACTTGACAAAAATAAAAACAAAAATATTCGCTGACTCGAAGTTTCCGAGTCCTTTCAGAGCAGACTCTGGTCAACCCTGATTGCACATACTGATATAATTATGTGAGAGTGAGTATGTGACTAGGTAGTTATGTATCACTTAAGTACACAAAACGAGTAGTGGCTAGTGTTTATGGCAATGCGTGAATGAAACTGTTCGCGGCACTAGCACATTAATATACACCCTCCATACCTTAATGAAGCCTTACTACTTGAGTGAATATAAATGTATAGAACATATGTATATCTAATAGACTTGTTTGTTTACGTTACAGTATGAGTATGTGGTGAAATTCACAAAAGAACGAGCTCGAACACAATATTTAGGCCTCACGCTACAAGTGGAAAAGACGAGTTGGTCAGTAACGTGTTCAGCAGCCATCGCCATTACTATTGTCATTGCAATATCGTAAGAAAACACCAGAGGAAGCAACATCAGACCAGAGTTATAAATATATACATTTGTGTATATTTACCTGCATACACGTGCGTATACATGCATATGAATGGTGTGGATTCGAATTTTCGTAGCAACTCGTACTTATTTGTACAATACAGTTTTATATTGCAGCTGTGAAGACAAAAGACGATAAACAAAGGAATAATGCGTGATTTAGAAATGGCTGTGTTGGGTGCTGGAGTAGTGGGTATGAATACAATGTTACGAATTCAACAGGAATTTCCTTCTGCAAAAATTACTCTAATAGACGACAAATTTGACGAGACCACTTTGAGCTATGGACCTGCTGGTATATTCAGACCTTCGCCCAATTTTGGAGGCATCGCCACACATTTTGCCAAGTAATAGTGATAACCTGGTGCGTGACTGTCCATTGCCTAATGCTTTCATGCGTTTGCGCGGGTCCACTACGTACATCAAATATTTGGACTCTGGCTCAGGCATGCTTCAACATCGCCATTCAATTCTACCCAATAAGCTATACCATCCCACTCTGTATCCACTATCTACCTAACTACTACGAGTACAAGTATGTACGTATGTTTTCAGGCCAATGCTGCGTGTATCTTTCAATTTTTATCAACAATTGCTATCCGTTCCATGCAGCGGAGTTACACCAATATCTGGATATAGTTTTTCGGATACGCACGAAGCGAACGTCAAGGTAGGTGTTGTAACCTTAGATCATGTATTATATAGACCACTAGTTAAACGTTAAAAAAACAGCCTTTTTTTTTAAATACAAGCTGTGGTGATAGTTTCTGAAGAAACATTCTGCGCGTGCTTCTATTGTTTATTGGGTGGGTGTAGGGATGCAAGAAGGGATGTGCACAGTATTTGGTACTAGTTGGTATATCCACATTTTACTTTAGTGACAACAAGTCACATGTAACTTGATCTGTAGATTCGGGCATACGCAGGATGATACATAAGTAAAATTAAATTGTGAACGAATCGCGACCAAATTAATGGTTTGGACCTTAAAACTCATATGTAGGTACCAAAGTGAAGAAATCTTAAAGAATCACAACCCAAAAGGCATCCCACTGGTAGACGGAGGTACAACCTCAACGAATATTGCCCCTACAATTACATATATCTTGTAGAATTGTACATACTGGCGGGTGTTGGTGAGAATGAAAACGGGAATGCGCTAAGTGGTGGAAACACGTTTGTAAGCATTTGTCAAATTGCTTACATATGTACCAATAAATGGTTCAACACTACGCTAACATAAGTTTGATCAATAGAACCACCAATTTTCCATTATTTTTTGTACTTTTAATGAAATCCTGAACACATTCTTAAAATGAATTATGCTTACTGATTTTGGTACTTCAGTTAACGATATATATAATATTTAATTAAATTTATACAGAAGCGAGATTGATTCTGTAGGTACTAGCGAGTGTTGGATATAGGTTTGTGTAAGCATTCATCGAATTGCTTACATACTAATAAATGATTCAACGTTACCCTAAGAATGAGTTTTTAAATAAAAATTTTTCAATATTTATATTGCTTACACTTAATTGTATTTCACGCTACGCCACTGGCATGCACGTATATGTATGTATGTATGAGTACTTTTCACACCTTTAAAATTATTTTCATAAAAAAATTAAAATCAAATTTTACCTTTTTTTTTCTATTTTTATAACAAAACATATAAAAAATTATTTCTTACTGTCTATACGAAGCGAGAGCAAAAATGTTACGAAAAATTTTTAACAGAAGTTGAAAAGTGATCATATTATAACGTAAAAGTTGCTGCTTCGAGGTGAAATAAGCAATTTTGATACGATAAAATTGAATTGATATGTGAAAAAGTAGGTACATAGGCCCAAGCGAAGCGAGGATAGAAATTTTGGAGAAAATGAGATTTTCAATCATCAAAAACTACATTTTTGGAAATATTTGAGTAATTGGTGCAACTATCCAGGAAATTTTGATTTTTTGACCATTTAGGAAGGGAAGAGGGTTCAACTCTCGATCCTCCTTAGTTCACAAGCCTGGCTTTAACCTTAATCTTTCGTATTTTTCCATTCAAATAGCCAGAACCTAAATTTTTGGGGTTCCTATGGACTTGTTCAGCCTGATAACCCAAGAAATATAGGTAAAGTCAAGCTAAAATTATAATGTTTACTTTCTTGCTGGTTTGAACTTTTGAGACCTTGACAACAAAATCAATTTAAATTTTGGTACTTTTGTGTTAATTTTAATTTTACAAATTTCAAAAAGTTAATTGCGGGCCCTTGAAAATGTTCTGAAAAAGTGCAGACCCAGTGCGGATGCACCTTTTGCACCTCCATCTCGCCAATCTTGTTTCTGAGCCCTTAAAACTAAATTCTATTACCAGGGTTGCTAGAGTAGTAGCTGAAATATGTACAAAACTCCCGAGTGCTTCTCACTCCTAGTTACTTCCATTTTCACTCTACTCCTGCTACACCCCTCAATCCAATATTAATCTCACTGCTACTCTGCTCTACTCTTTCGCTCACAAAAATTTTACTCTCACTTTTACTCTCGCAACTTGTTTTTTTCCATCATCTGTTATTTTATGAGGTGAATTAATTTGAAAATGAAAAAGGGGAATAAACCTGCCCGCACTTTGTCCAAATGCAGTGAAAACTGGTTTTTTTTAGTAGCCTACTGTATGAAACTTCATTATAACACAATTTTGCCCCCTAATACACATCCCTCTCTTCTTATCCAACAAAGACAAAATCCCTCAACTTGTGCGTTTCAAGCTGAACATCTACTAGTTTGAAATTTTGTTTTCAGATATGAGACTAGCAGTGGCCTTTCAAAGCGATTTGCTTGGGTGAGAGGGAGAGTTTCAAATGTTTCTCATTTCTCCACCTTTCAAAATCTCACACCGATTACTCAAAATTTTATAAATAGCCTCTAGATTTTCCCACAATTTGGCAAAAAAGCAAGTTTCATAACTGAAAAAATTTATTTAGCACGTACAAACGTATATGGTTAAGAAACGTTTTTAATAATAATTTTTTTTTAGAAACTATTTTGCCACTAGAGACACATTTTCTGCCTCCATTTGAAAAAAATTGCGGACGAAAACGTCATGCTACAATTATCGCTTGATAGGAATTACTTGTTGAAAGTTTAACATGCTTGTATTTTTATAAACTTAAACTTATAATAATTTTTTTTCTTTTTCCTTATGATCAGGAAGTATTGAAATATGAAAGTGTATATTTGTTTAATGTACGGCGCTTCCTGTTCCTGCTAAATTTCACTCTTGACACATATTTTCGTAATTTTTTAGAACGAGTTCTTGCAAGATTTAGTTGGTTGTTATCGCGTTGCTACTGTTGAAGAACGTCATTTGTACTCGAAATCATGGAAATACGGTTCGTATTACGAAACGATGATAATCCGATGCACGAGCTTTCTTCCGTGGGCTTTGAATAGGTGAGCAATGAGCAGTACAGTGTGTAGTACGTACTTGTGCGATGCATGATAAATCGGTCATCAAGTGGGTAGGTAGATACCTACTTACCGATTTTTCGCCAAAGTCGATTGAATAACTTGGGCATTGACGAAGATTAACGTGCGTGTGCACATGAATAGGTACCTTCCTATTTGTGTGCTCACACATGAGTGTTCGTTGATGTTGAGCGTTATCTCAACCGGTTTGCCCCGGGTAAACGGAGGGTGGAGGGTGAATTTGATAACGGCCGTTCTTCAAGCCCGAAAAAAAAAATAAAAAAGCTCGCTCTCGTTTTTCTGACCTGCTAACGGACGCATCTTGTTTCTTGTTTTTGCATTAATTTGATTTTTTTATTTTTATCCTTCGTGTATTGTTTTTTCTTTTACTTTCATTTTTTTTTATTCAACTATGCAGTTTTTTTTTGAATTTTTGTTTGTGCTTTATTGACTTTAATTGTTCCGCGCAAAACAATTTTTTTGTGTTGTCTTCTCGCTTGTTTTTTTTTATCGTTGCCGAATATTCTCATCGACTTGCATCTTCTTCACGGTCTCGTACGTGACCAATATCGGCGGATAACCGTGGAGGAGGACGAAGCATCAAAGCCTCCGTCATCCGCTTGGAGCTACGTATGTATATTCGGATTAGTAACTTTATCGTTTTCTGGTGTTTTTTTAATTCTCGTTTATCAATTTAAAGATTTTTCATTTAGATTTTTTTATATATTAATTAAACTTTTAAACGTACGTTTACGTACATCAAGCGTTATATTTTACAACGTAATCATGTTGTATGGTACCTACTACTTAGAATTGAGGGGGAATTTTCAGAAATGTTCTTAAAACATAAAAAATTGCATAGATGAAAATGTTCAACAGTTTTAAAAGGGAATGATTGAAAAAAATTTTCCAAATTTTTTGAAATTTTTTCAACAAGAATCCATGGAAGTTGATATAATAAATTTATCACAGTATGGTTTGTCGGAACATAGTCATGTAGACCTGTACATCGACAATACATGCGACTTATGAGTACAATTAAAAGCAGATTGAAGTTATTTGCAACATTTGAAACTAATGGGATTCAAATTTTTTGAAAAATAGAAATAAAATAGCCCTATTAACCTTTAAAGTACAGCTTATGTGAAAAATCACATGACGTATAAAAATAATGACCTCATATGCACTATGAATGTAATATGGGAAAAATCACATAGGTTGCTTTCAACGTTTTAGTTTTTTCTTCGTACTCCCAAAGTGCTGAATTCACTCGAGTTTGGCTAGCGTCACTAGCATTGCAATTTCTAGGATAGCAAAATATTGGAAAAATATTAGCCCATTTTATACTATTAGAATTTATTATGTATCAGTAACTTTGAAAAAAAAATGAAAAAAAAGGTTAAAAAACTGCATAATAACAGATTCGCAGTAGACAGATCAAGCTATGAAGCCACGACATGGCCTATCCACTGCTTCGTTTAAATCTATGTTCTATGGCGTTTTATTCACAGGTTCCTAGAACAAGGTGGTATTACATTGCAAAAAACTGTCACAAATCTTGACGATTTACAAAACAAGTATCAAGTTGTTTTCAATTGTACCGGGCTTGGAGCAAAATATTTGTGCGACGACAATTTTATGGTACCGATTCGCGGTCAAATTGTAAAAGTAAGCAACAAGGCGTTTCCCTTTCTGTAGCTTCTGTCTTAACTATTAAGCGTCATGTCAATATCGTATTCTCGTTCATCTGCCTTCTGCATGTCTACAAAAAATACATAGTTCTGGACTTCTAATTGTAAAATGTAAAGGGAACAGGACCAGAATAAGTAGGGTGCTACAATTTCATATACTGTACTCTCATCTGTCATATTGTCCCCTCTAAAACGCCCGAACGTATAAATCGTTCCATGAAGCTACGCCAGATTTCGAACGTTTCCGGCCTGATTGAACTTTCGTGTGGCGTTGTGGAACTAGTTTTCAAGTTCATGCATTTTAAGCAGTGTTGTAAGAACGCGTTCTTGTTCTGAAGAGTTCCAACTACGTTTTGTTCAAGAGCGTTCATTAACTTCACTTCGTTCCATGAGCATTCCTGTTCGTTCTCCATTCTTCGTTGTTTCCCTGACGTTCACGTTCTCGTTCCCGTTTCCGTTCCCACTCTTTTTGTAGCCTGATTTTCCATGTCATATTGCCAATTGAAACTGGACTATTACAGTCTACCGACCAACAGCGGATTAGGGGGGGGGGGTATCAACAAAATCTTTTTTAGTGTACTAAAAAGACGTTCTTTCTAGCGATGTCAGATACTTATTTTCATTTATTCATTTTTTTTGAACATTAAAATCATTTACTCTGCTCATTGTCTACTAACATCGCTCCAATTCGTTCGATCAGCACAATTTGGCAGCAGATTAAATATATAAGAGTGGGGATGAACTTGTGTAAAAATTCAGGCATGTCCCAATTTTAGGGAGGGGGTGCTGAGATGTAGAAAATTCAAAAATTGTCTCTTTTTAAGCCAATTGACAAAAAATCAAAGTTATATCATATATCCAAAAATCAGCCTCCTAAGTAACCGGTTATAGAGTGTGCCTGCCTCACTCACAAAGTCCTGTTTGTTAACCGCAGGGAATGTATGAAGTGTGATAGTACACAGTATTTAAAACTAGTAACTACTACTGTATGGAATATTGGTGATTCAGTTATCACATCCCCTACTGGCTACTGCTACTATCCGTATCACTTATAATATAATAATGTTACATATTACATTCAAGTTGGTTGAGGCAAGATATGCTTCACTATTTGCGTATTAGTAGTATGCAGTTTTTCTGTCCTTACCTAACGCCCGTAACTACCTGTCGTTGTCATCTACCTATGGTAGTGATGACTTATGTATGAATCTTACGTATATGCGATGGGTCTATCTGCTAAAAACTGTTTTATATTGTTTTAGGTGCACGCTCCGCAGATAAAACATTTTTATTACAACGATTACGACACATACATACTTCCCATAGGAGGCGCAACTGTTTGTTTGGGCGGCTGCCGAAATTACGACAGCTACAATTTGCTGACAGACCATTTTGATACGTTGTCTATTGTGAAACGATGTAGCGATATTATTCCAAGCTTAGCTACAGCCAACATCTTGAACTCGTGGGTTGGACTTAGACCACATAGAAATGTCATTCGGTTGCAAGTGCAAAATTTTGGAAGGATGAAGGTAAGGCTTCTGATTGTTTTGTACACACATCTAGGTGAGTAGCCGGCATTCGTGATTAACTAAAATACGAACGTAAAACCCGCTGTGCGAAGTAAGAATTATCTCTGATACCTGTCTATAGCTTGGCCTACCATCAACATTTAGTTACTAATCCATCTAAAGTCGTTGGGCCTAGCTGCAGGCAATTTTTTACAGGGCTTTTATTAATATACAGACTTTCTAAGCTTAAATGTTTCTATTGCCTGTTGAAATCTACAAAGAATATAAGTTTATGTCTCTCTAGCATAAATTGCGCTTCTATGAAGTTCATAATTGCCTATGCATTACTTACGACATGTCTTCCGAGTTCCAATCTGTTAAGAGGCCATGTTTACTAATTACCAGTAACGTCGAATTTTTGGGTAGGCCTAATTACAATTACCCTGAATTCGACCAGAAACGGAGCTAGCGTGAATATTAACATCAAATGCCATTTTACAAATTGCATGGGAATTCATCGTTCAACTTTGAATACAAGATCGATTTAAAAATGCCGTTACGGGTCATTATCCAAGCAATGTTTTCAAGTACTCCCAAAATGAGAAATCCATACTGCTAATGGAAGACATACTTCGCAAGTCTGATAAGTACTGCATTTATTAGGAAAAACAGTTATAAAATTGTAATTTTTCAACTATTTTCAACACACTATACGGTAGCTACTTGCATGTTTTAGTTTTCTGAATTAATGTTCGAGATTGTCGTTGGAACTGCAAGCCAAAATGTAGATTTTTACAGCTAGCTTAAAGATAGCTCTCCACTTTTGGCTTTCGACTTTAAGCTTTTAGCTTTCGGCTTTCGGCTTTTCACCACTTTGTTCTCATCTTTTCCAAAATTTTAATCTTGTACGTATGGTTCGAAAAACGTATTTCAAATTGAACTTTCACCACCGCAAATGGAAAGATGATAAAATAATGCAGCTTTATGGCTGCCCAAACTGCATCAAATTTGCGCCTGAAAATGCGTTGCCGCAAAATCCTTGAGAAAATTGCGTCAACCGTCCTCTGGCATAATTTTGAATCGATAAAACTAGGGTCGATGTAGGTGCGATCTAGCAGTCTAGTAAGGAAGCAGGTGTAGGAATAAAGCTATGTTTCCTACCTTGAAAGCAAACAGATATGCAGAACTTGCAGCATTTACCTGATGCGGATAAAAAATAAGTGTAACAATAAAAGGAAAGCTCTGATCGTAGGAAAAAACCAGTTCCAAGTAGCCGAACGAAGTATTGTACCATGTAGGCGGTCACCCATTCAAATCTAACGCTGCGCAACTTAAAATACTACAATACTTCGCTCATGTGATGCGCTAATAGTAGAAATAAGAAACAGGTTTAATAAATGTTGTTCAATCGACACTGCAACATCAATTGCCGTGTATTTGAATCTGCATAGGTCAACACTACTGCTATCTTCTAGTCTACTTCGTTGCTAAAACAATAATTAAATAAACGCGGAGCTGTCAATCATTCTATTTTTTCTATCAAGTTTAATGTAAATTTTGCGCTTAGCTTTCCCTTATATACCTACTTTAATTGATTTTGCTGCGCTAATGCAAATATTTTTGATTTTGCGTAGTTTTTATTTTTGCGTTAAAGCAAATACCCCTGTTGCGGCTCTGGTTGGCTTTTGGCTACCGAAAGATGAAGCTTAGCTAGCTTCAGGTTTCATCAATAATGGTGAAACTATAAAGTGAAACTTGTGGCTTTGTATGGCTTTCGGCTTAAACTTTTTGGCTAGCTTGCAGATTTGTCATTTCGGTGCTGTGTGAATTGGCAAAGTGAAAATTAGTTGGACACGCACACGAATTTTCACAAACGCTGCTAGTCTCCTCACTACGGACGTTATTTGGAACTTGACTTTGCTAAGTCTGAGCAATGATGTTTCGATAGCCGATTAAATGTCAATTATCGCGTGAGACAGTGAAAAAATAATAATTAACGCGCCATGCCCGCTGAATAAGAGTGACTGTCCGACCGACGACACATTTGTGAGAAACTCATAGCCATGCTTGGGCCTATTGATGAATTTCGTATTTGTTATTTGGACTAGTTACGTAGCTGTGGATCAATGCGAAGCCACTTCATTCTTACTCGTACACTGTAATTCAGCATCAAAGAAGTACAGTCATACATATCCGTAGTGTTGCCCCTACATGCGAATGACATGGCATAATCAACGCATTTTGCGCTGATGAGCGCTTGAATTGTGTGTGATATGTAGCAATGCAGTTACCCTTTACATCTTGAGGCACTTACTTATGCGCGCATTAATGAGTACTTCTACCCACAGGCTACCCTATGTAATAGGTGCCTATATAATATGTACAACTTTCAATTCTTATACCTATTTATGAGCCTGGGTATAATGTAGGTAGACGCAGGCCTACTATAATTCTTCGCCTTGTCATAGTAGCTGGTGATGATCACTTGCATATTGCCTTTCCTAGCCTTCGCCTACATTTCGTATACGTTGCAAATATTTTTAGTAGGTGAACATAGGTTGGTATCTTGTTAACACTTACCATAGAGAGTGAAACACTTACTAGCATAACTGTCAGATATACTGTACCCGGATACGTTCAGTACACCTACGTCTTATTCTGATCTCCATTCTCATCCACAGGTTGTGCATAACTATGGGCATTGCGGTTATGGAATCACAACAGCTCCGGGCACTGCTGATCACGTTGTCCAGTTATTTAAAGATTCACATTTAAATAATAGCAAAAGCAAATTATAGTTCAATTGTTGTAAGAAAGGACTAGTTAACAGGAAGCGTCATGGCAGCGCGACGGGACCATATTTTTACTATTCAGTCTCGACCAATATAAGATATCAGTACTTATAAGCAATACCTAATAACTTTTAAATGCAACGAGTAACAACAAACCCAATAATAATAATAATAATGATAATAATAATAATAACGATAATAATTTGAAATTGAAAATTTATTTGAATTTTGAAGTTATTTTATGATAATAATGATCAACACAATTATGTAACGGACCCATATGGTCTTAAACGAGCGGGTGCCGAATTATCATCACTACTGTATGATGAAGAAATATAAATAGAAAATAACAACAGAAAACAATACATTTGTAGTGATAATAATCATGAAAAACTGCAAAAATAGAGTGCTTAAATAGGTAGGGGGAGGGCATGAGACGCCGAAAGAAGACCAGTGATATCTTTGACTACAGATACATGGGCCGCTACTGACAATACTAAAACTCGACTTCGCTGAAACGTACATCCATCAACGTTTCTATAAGGGTTTGCTTGGATTTACTACAATTTGAAGACCATTGCACTGAATTAATCACGTTAATCTATCAATAATTCATAATTTAATTTAATTTAATTTAATTTTCAATAAATAATTTATGAATAACACTGACCAATTGAAACTTTAGTAAATCGTTCATCAGTCATCACTTCATCAGTACACCCAAACAGAAGAATGGACAGACAATTTGTAGTTTCGCGCATGCGAACAGTGTTATGCGCTCGAACCGTTATAGAAATTAGAAATAGAAATAACGCGCGTTTCAAAGTTTAGAATTACCGGTAGTAGTCCATGTATATACAGGTAAAGAGTGATACGTGCAACTCCTTAACTTTCTTGCATCAGAGATTTCCTTTTTCAATTTTGATATGAATGTGCTTAACCACTTTTAATTTCATTGGGAAGAGAATTACATTTTACTGTACCAGTAAAACGCCTATAACCAAATTGCATTCTCGAATGCTCCTTATTCCAAGATGTGATTACCACCAAGCTTATTTGTTCACTTTATTCGCAAATTTTTTGGCGAGAGTACATGTTTCTAGGAGGTATTAATAACGAATGATTTCTTAATTTAGATCACAAGTGGTCTCACGCGTCCTATGCATCGAAGCGCGATAACAATAATATAGATATCCAATACCTACTTCTTGTACATGTACGTGTGCCTACTTGCATTGCTTGCAGTGTTTGTATCATTTAATGTATTGCAAACGTATAGCCTCACAGGCAGGTTCCTGTACGTTGATGAAGTTATATCTACTGCGGGTTTTGTACTTACTACTTCTACTTATGTAAGTTACGTCGTATACCTTCATACTTACGATACGAATTGCACAGGTAAATAGATATATAACTAATTAATTTGTTCTTGTCGGAAACAGTTCGTAGCGCTACGCCAATATAAACTTCGGAAATTTGACTCCGTGGGTACTTTTGTCTAAGCGAGATTCGAATCATTTTTCGTTTATCATTCGTCTAGTGTTCGATTCAACTACACAAATCTATTAATCTATTTCAATTCTTACGCCCAATCATGAGTTTGCAGGGCGTCGCATCTTTGAACTGCATCTTTCAGTTCTACAAGCGTCAAGCGTCAGAATTGGCCCAGTGCTGGCGGGAGCTTGACAATGAACGCCTGAAAAAAAAACAATATCAATGTGTCAGAGGATGGGCAACAATACTTATTCAACAGAGTTTTCAAACAAGTTCTTGAAAAATACATGTTCAGAACAAAAAGTTCGAGCCAAAGAAGAGTCGACTGCGGATAGCTTCAAATAGCTGGCAGGGACGGTCGAACTGGACCCACCAAAAAGGCGCGGCAAAGACCTTTGCTAGGGATATACAAATTTTAAGATTGGTCGATGGTGCAAAGTTTGGTAACGGTATTAGTGTAAATCTACCCACCTACGTAGTGTGAAAATTTTGTGAAAATTTCGAATATTTTCCGATATCCTTCACCGTTGAATATGTGTGCATGCACTTCTCAATTTTACTGAAATTCCGGGGGACCAGTATACTACAAAAAACAATAGATGCCTCCCTTCTTCCTCAGCATTGCGTTAGGGTTTCTAAAAACAGACGACTAAAAGATGATTAAAAATTGGTAAAAAATTAATTTTATAAGGAGTAAAAAGAAAAGATTGTTCCCGAGCGAATAAATGCAGGAAATATTTCCAATTTTTGTGAAAAAATTTGATTAAAATAATTTACTAAAATTAAGGCGACTATCGATACGTTCCATTAGAGTTGAACCAAATTTCTGAAACGGACCGGGCAAGTGACTGGTGTGCGACCACAAACCTGGCCTAATAATGGGTTGCTGAGCGTCCGTCAACCAGACTGTCGCAGCGCAGCGAAATTCTGCCGGTATGCCGTTACCGGCTTTCTCATTGTATTCAGCAATTCACCATTACGCGATGATATTAGCTTGTTAGCATCACGGAATGGTGAATTGGTGCGCAATAGGGACGTACTTAGGTGAGTAGTCTGTTGTGGGAACTTTTTTTCGCGTAATGTCGACCCAACAACACGGCGTTTGGCGGTTGAGAACTAAAAGAAAATGGTAACATCGTTCTTTCCAAAACTTTAATAATCCGGTTTTGAAAAATTAATTACCACGCATACATCATAAGTTACCATAGGTACAACATTCTACCTAACAATATCTAAACATACCAGAAAAATCAAATTAAACAAAAAAATAGAATAAAATAAATAATGACATTAATAAAACTAATAGTATAAGGATGTACATACCATACTTCGAGTTTATGTACAAAAGAAGAAGAAAAATAATGAACAAAAATAAAAGAAAAAGAAAAAATTAACACACTAAATAAAAGTTGATAATCGTTATAGCGATGAAGTATATGAATAACTACGGGGAGAGGGAAGAAGAGACAAAATATTAAAATTAGTACTCTGAACCATTTCTTTATCAACACCCAGCAGTTCATTCAAAAAGCGAAATCGTGAGGGGTAGGGTTAATGAAATCGAATATCTCGCGAACTTCGTACTATTAGCTTCTGCCAGTAGGTGCTTTTAATCATAAACAGTTCCCCCACTAAAACTGAACACAAATAATCTTCGATAAAATAAAATAACGCCAGCAGTGGCAGTACGGTGGCATTAGCCATACATACCTATCAAAATAAAATTTTTCAACGTAGAAAGTAGAATATACACAAAGAAAAAAAACTTTACGCTTGGTAAATTGATTTTGATATGAATATGAAATATCGACGAGAGTATAGAAAACAATTTAACTGGAACGAGTACGAAACGAATCGAGACAAAACCATATAATTAAAGTAGATTCGTGATAAAAATAAAATAGTCGCTACGAATTGGGAAAAAAATTGTACAATGTTGACGTCGAAAATCTGTAAGAAAATTTCGTTCACCTCGCACACTTCTAATTCATAAAAGAATAGTACAAATATAATTACTTATTATTATTATTATTATTATTATTATTATTATTATTATTATTATTATTCAAAATCATTACAACAACAACAACAACAACAACAAGAACAACGGCAACAGCAACAACAATCACGATGATGGTGAAGGTACTTAATAAGAACGTTATCAAAATAAATAATCGTAGTAATTTAATTATAATGTAATCCTTGTACAGTAATGCGTAGATAGAACTATAATGATAAAATGATATTAATAATACTAATAAATAATAATAATAATAATAATAATAATAATAATAACGTAGCTAACATAAGAAGAGAAGAGAATAAGGATAAGAATAAGAAAAAGAGAAAAAGAAGAAAAAAAAGAACAACAACCACAACAATTGAAATAAGAGCTAAGCTCCATTTTAAAACACACGCTAAACGGAAGGAAGGATAAAATATCAAAAATTGGTAGGTAATAATGATGAAGTTTCCATCCGTTATACTAAATTACGTGTTAAGGCACTTCTGTATATTTTTACGTTGAATACTCCTTACATTACAAGATGAAAATTGACGCTCAAAGAAAGCAACAAGTACAACGTTCGTCACGTATCACAATGCCAACTAAGAAAACGCGAATAACGCACGCATTAAACAAAATAACGAAAACAATAAATAATTGATGGAAATAAAGAAACGCACGATTGAAAAAGAATGAACGAAAGGAAAAGAAAGAAAGAAAGAAGCTAGGTAAGTAAGTAATTAAGTAAGTAAGTAAGAAAAACACGAATTTAACGATTTTAATGTTCGGTAATAGGTGCTAGTACCAGCAACTTCACCGTACAAATTTATACATTTAAAAAACAGACTATTTGTTGTTGTAAAAAGAACCGCTAAAATACGTAAATAGATAGGTACCTAGACCCGCTTAGGTATTACCACACTCATTACAATTACGAGGACGTAAAAATAATGCAACGTTGAATCGAATAACGAAATAAAATAAATATAAAGATAAAATTGACTACAAACGAAGAATCAAAAAATTCTATTTGTTTTGCAAGAGCGCTTCTTGCTGCAGATAGTCTTTAAATCGACGCTGGCATTCATCGCTGAACCAATGCTCTTGTAACAGTTTAGCTTCCGCATTCAGTTGTGGTAGCAATTTTTCATTCATCGTTTGTCTTAGTAAAGATTTCGTCGCTTCCATCGACTGTAACAATTTGTACAACAACCGAATGAATAATCATGTAAATGTATGTGAATGCTTAACCTTAAATGAAACGTGAAAGCAGAATAACAAACCCCTACCCGGTCTAGCCAATATCTATAATTAATTAAGGGCCATAATGCAGAAAAATACGCATTTACTCACTTACTCACTTACGCATCAGCTTGAAATAATTTACTTTAGTGACTACGGTCCATTATGTATTAGGATGAATCGAAAAAGAAAAATCATACCTCGGATTTTAAGCAAACTCTGGGAGGACGGCAGGACGGAAGTGGTTCACTTTCAGTTGAACACCCGTCATTTCGAATGAAAAAAAAACACCGCCGTGCCGTTCTTTGTCCCTGATACCTCCTAAAATCATGTACTGTTTCGTGCTTATGTAAAAAACGATGCGCAATACATCTACATGGCATCTCACATGCACAGTAACACACATACAAGGCATCCGAACGAGTGGCTGTCATTGTATTGTATGCCTATTGTCTATGTCTATGTCTATGTCTCTGTCTCCGAACGTACACGGTTACATAGATACGCATATTGTAACAAGGGAGCTACCCTACAATTTTTTTACAGGCTTGTAGAGCATTCAAAATTATTCTTACAGCCAAAATTTCAGCCCCTAAGCTCCATTAAGGGAGGGGGGGGGGAGGGTGAAACATCAAAACATCGATAGATAATACTGCGAAATTAACAAAAAACGAAAGTGGTAGCTCATTTTTTCATCGCGCACTATCCTCGCTATGCACCACCTGGAGATGGATTAGTCGTATGAATTCACGTGTCACACCTCGGAGGTTCGAAATGTATTCAAAAAATAGAAAGAATGATGGCTAAAAATTTACCGCCGAGATGTTACATACGGATTCGAGTAACTACCTCACGTCTAGGTGGCCCATAACGAGGGTAGTACGCGGTGAAAAAATTGACCCTCGAGCGCGGTATGAAGTCGAGTTATTTCGCTTTTTCTATTTTTTTATATGCAGTGTACATGGCTAAAAAGTCATCCCGAGGTGTTTGTTACATGCGGATCCGGGTGACCATTCCCACCTCCAGATGGCCCGTATCAAGGGTAGTAGGTGGTGAAAAAAAATCAGCCCCTAAACGCGGTACGAAAACGAGTTATTTCGTTTTTTGTTAATTTCGCGGTGTCATTTGTTGATTTTTTGATATTATCCCTCCTAACCCCTCCCTCGTCCATTAACTACGGGAATGGTTTTGAATGCTCTATACGCCTGTAAAAAAAAATTTCATTTCATTCGGCGGGTAGCACTTGGGGTAGCGCCCTAGCGTGTAGCACTCGCATATTTTTCTTTGTACATTTAACACCTACGTAATACGTATCGCAACATACGAAGTTTAGTTCGATAGTTTTTCGTGCAATAGCACCAACTGTACGCATACTCAACTTTCAAACGAGAACTATGCTGAACCGCGCCTTCACTCTCGAACAAAAAAACTAAACGCCAATGACAAGGCGAAGTGTGAAACACCACATTTTAGAAAATTTACTCAGTTATACGGTAAATATTTTTTAACGTTGAAATATTTTACACTCTACAAGATGATATAATGGTTTTTTTTTTTTTTTTTTTTTTTTTTTTTTTTTTTTAACGTTGAAAAAATATTCACTCTACAAGATGATATAATGGTTTTTTTTTTTTTTTTTTTTTTTTTTTTTTGTGATTTCACACCATTGCGAGTAAATAAGTCGGTAAGTAAGAAGGTACGTAAGTGCCGATGATTCGCATTACGCATTAATTACTACATAATGCAAACCGCGTCGCGGCGGCGTTATCAATTCATTTCTCTCTCCACTCCACTCTGCTTCCCTCCGCTGTCAGCGTAGAGTATACATACACGCCGATTAGCGATACGATTGTTATCGCTTTTATGCGCCGAGTGTACATATGAACGAGCGTCAAAGGTCTACGGACCACTCTGCGCGATAGGATACGTTACCTACATATCGGTGTAAAAGCCTTCCTTACTCGGCGGCGCATCTTGATAAGCCACGTCGACTCGCGCCATCGACTACGCACAACAGACGCAAGGATAGTCAGCAGTTCGCTTAGGTAGCAAGCACGCAGCACCGCAGACAGCAGAATAGTTATATAGTTATCCTACCTACCTACCTACCTACCTACCGACCACGTTCACGGTTGCGTAATGCACTTTTCAACTGACAAATTCGCAAAGACGTCGTCGTCAGAAATGCACCACTTACGCTGGCCATTTGAGCCAGTGTCAGCTGTCGCCATCGCTGTCGCCGTTTCAACGCTGTTTAGCGTCGCCGCTCAAGAACTATTTTACCCGGGACACGTAAGTAAACCATGAACATGTATTTACGTAGAGTGGTCGCCATCCAAGTACTTAACGTACCTACACGATACGTACACGGCGCACCACAGACACAGACACAGACACACCGCCGATAGTACGCGCACGATATTTGGTTCGACACCGAGGCTTTTGGCTACGGCCACACCTAAGTGAGATACCTAATATCGAATGCGTATTGCGCATCCGCAGCTCGAATACCACACGTACACAATACGTGTAATTGTGTACGTGTGCATTACACGACGAAGTAGCATACCAGCATACCGGTATTACGAGTAAGTTCGATTTACTGGTTTTGCAGGCGAAAAGCGAACGCGACCTACCCGCGTGCGAACCGTACGAAATTTGCAGCATCGTACACAGGCGATATTGGTTTGCGAATAGAGTGGAAAGATTGTGCCGATGTGATGGCGGTCAGGACTGCCCGAACAGCTGGTCCGACGACAGCGACGATCGTTACACCATGAGGTTAAATAACCGCGCTCAAATGAAGGTGAACAGTACCACTATCCGTACCTAGAGCTACATATTAGATAGACGTACATCGGTACGGCGTAGGTGTAGGTACAGGTACCTTTAGTCCAAGACAAGACGTAGATAGTAGCCTAGTAGGTATCTCTAGCTTAACCCTTACTCTTGACCTAACCTGTATGTTTGTAGTTTTGCGAAGCGGTCACCACGTTGCGCAGCTGTTTGGAGACGGAAGCGAGCGCTAGCATAAACTCGAATGGTACGCTATCGCGACTGTCGCAACGATTTTTGAACGTCATCAACGAAACGCGCATCGAAATGTTTAACAACGTTACAACGAAAAAGTACACGCTACATTCGAAAGCGGAATGTTATTGTCCAGCTCACAGCGCGTGGATAACCCACGCGTTTCAAAAAAACGAATCATCGGCCAGCAGCGGCGGAATCGTTTTCAGTCACACTAGCACATCGTATCGTTGCTCCGAAGTGAGTAATTGCGGCCGGAGTTCGATTCGTAGCGTATACGTATCGTCATCTCGACGACAGCTTTATTCTTTCGCTTTCACTTTTCGCAGTTGATGAAATGCAAAGCCGGCGATATGTGCGGCTTCGAACGCACGGACTTCTATTCCGTCTATTACAGATGTTCCTGCCCTTTTGGATATCTTTGCCTACGTCAAAATCATTCCATAGTCCATCAGATCAACGAAATGCTGTACGAAGGTCCGGCTTACGTAACCAGTTGCCAGAAGAGAACAGACAAATTAGAAGTGTAGACCGTCAGCCGTTTTCAGCCTGCTTCCATTCCAATGTGACTACAAGTGCAGCCTGACGCGCAATACTCATCCTCTTCTACGCATATGTATTACGCGTATTGTTAAGTATTAATTACCTAATCATTACCAGCATGTAACTCTAACATACTGGGCATTTGCGTCTCCGCTCAGCCTTATTTACGCATTTATATATACATACATATATACTCACACACACACACACACAAAGTATATGAATTATAAATTTATACCGCACGATCTGTTGTTTTGTTTTTGTTTCTTTCCGTGTTTGAAGGGTTTTTACGATCGACTAGTAGCGGCGACACGCGCACATTGTACTTTCTCACTCGTCTTCGTAAAAACGATTCTGTAGGTACTTTTCTTTCTTTCCAGCCTTACCAATACAAACAAACGAACGGGCAAGAATGCGATATTCCATCGACCGCTACATACTATACTCGAATTTCGTACAAGCTTCAATGAAACTAACCCTGCGCATCCAAATTTCAAAATTTAACCGAACGAAACGCGTACACCGACTTCACTTTTGGAACCCTTCCGCTCACTACCACTACCACTACCACTTCCATTTCATTTCCTTTGACCCGTTGTCACTTTTGGAAAGCCCCTCATTTCTCCTATTTGCACGTTATCGTCCCGAATCATTGAGCACGGGCACGAGCATTACTCGGAAAAATTACGAATCGCCGTCTATAGAAGTACAGCTTCGTAGAAAGGATAGTACGTACTTGAGAAGAATTGCTGGCTACGCTTCTGGCTATAGGTAATAATTCTTCGCCAAACTTGTCGGGCCATAAAATTCTAGTTACCAAGCCGAATTGTAACGCCTCGCCGGCAGTCAACATGCGGCAACCGAATAACAATTCGCTGGTGACGGCATTACCCAACAAATGTGGTAACGTAAGCGTCGCGCCGGCTTCTGGTATCTGACCGAGTTTAACGTACGGCGTATAAAATGTGGCTTTGTCGCTGGCGAACACCATATCGAAAAACGGTAACATAGTAACACCTAAGCCAACCGCCGAACCGTGTACTCCGGCAATGAGAACCTTCTTGAATTGCGACAAACATTTGGTGAAGTTTCTGAAAGTTCCGAACACAAATAAAAGTAAGTACATTGACCGAAGGAATGTGTAACCTAAAAATACGTGCGCGAGTAATCGTGAAAGATAAAATATGGGTCTTCAAATCAACTTACTGCAGAGCGGTCACATATTCGCTAACGATTAGCCGACGTTGCGCCGTATCCGCTCGTATCAAAGCCTGCAGGTCGATGCCTTGGCAAAAAGAGCTGCCGGTAGACGTCAGCAACACTGTTCGGCAACTCTCGTCTTTTTGCAACTCGTTAAGCACGTTGGTAAGCTCGTTGAAAACCTGTAGCAAGAAACCGCAACAATTAAACGCTGATAAAGAAACGAAGCGATCGCAACGCGTTTTCCGCAAACGGGCAGACACTCAATCACCACCAACACTGCCAATACATTCACAAAACAAATATATCGTATGCAGTACATACACGTAGTTATCGCTATCGGTCGCCGCATTCATTTTTAGTCACCTAGACTTTTTCGCCTCAGCCCTTCATCATTGTTTACAAATTTCAATTACTAGTCTTGAACATAATGAAGCGGTACCACGGTTTAATTTTCGTATACATTTTACACGCGTAATTACGTATAATAGCACATAAATTGTACCAGCGCCCTTCAGCGCGACACGATCACAACGCGCCGCCAAACTATCGTAGAATAATGAAAAATTCCTTTATTTTTAATCTCTCCCCGCCCCTCCCGCCCCACCCTTAAGTACACGATCGTACCATACTGCGTACGTGGATAGAATATAAATATAGAGCGTGTATACACGCGTAAGCTGAAATTATTGAATTTAGATTAAAATTTCGTCCAGATAGGTGATACGTATCACCCAATGAAAACGCGAAATGACACGCAATAGACAGAATGGCAGGATTGCTCATTGTGCAGCAAATTCATACAACCGACTGCTTCGATACCGGAACACCGAACAGCAGAACAGTATTTCATGACCAGCTATACCAACCTGAATATTCACGGCGTTTTTCATTTTACAAGACGAAGATATCAAAATTATCTGCACCAAATTGTCGTACTTGCGAAGCGTAATTTCTTTTAAATCTAACCGTTCCACAAGTTCTGAAACACGAGAGCGGAATATAAATACTTGCGAGCTTACGAATTTAAAAATGCAAAAAGGGAACTAGGTAAAAAGTTTCCAATTTACAATAAATTCAGTCAACTAAGTAAAGTAATGGCCCAGATTTCGCCAAAAGAAATCTCAACGGTACGAGATGGAAGCCAGGTAATGCGGGTACGTACCAGAATACGAAGACACGGTAGCTAATTCATTAGGCGTTTTCAGTGCCGCCGTCCCCTCTTTAGAATCTCGACGCTTATTCGAATATGTAGGGTTGCCCGGTATCGTACCTACGGTCGATGCTCCAACAGATGACGGCGATGCTCCGATAGCGGGTTTTTCGTGGTCTGTCGTCGTTTTCGCATTTTTGTCGCAATTCGTTGTCTCCTTGATGGCATTTTCGCTTTCGTAGTTGATGATGTTATCATTACAACTACTGGCGCTTTTACTGACTTTATTGTTAGCGCTATTCGGATCAACTGTTTCCGTTGCGTTGGACTGATCTACCACGACCACCGAAGATGACTCAGCTGATTTAATTTCCACGGACGAATGCACGTCCGGTAATGTTCTTTCGTCGACGACACTCGCATCTTTCGCAGTAGCTAAGGTTAGCCGGTTACCAGCAACCGATGAGTTGGAAGACGAAGAAGAGGCGGCAGCGGTGGTGGTGGTGGTGGTGTTAGTAGTGATGACGGCAGATGTATTTACATCTTCGTCACTGGAGTAGGCGCTACTGGAAGAATGACGTCGTATAATACGAGAAGCCTCAGCGGCAACTTTTCGCGCTTTAGGCGACTGCTCGCTCGTATTCGAATCCAGCGATTCGATTGAAGCTTTTCTAGACGGCGACGTAACGGATTTTGCGGTCCCGGCGGTCGTTTGCGCTGCATTAATTTCGGGAGACGTGCGCCTCACTCGACCAGGACTTAGTTGACCAGGGGACATACTCAAACGCAGTACGGCGTTTTTCACCAGTTTGGTTTTTAGTAATAGATCTTTCTTTTTTCGACGTAACGACGGCAAAATGTTGGTATCGCGTTTACTATCTGGCAAACGTTTCTGTTCGATGGAATATATCATATTAATTGCGCCTTCGTCTCCGAGCAAGCGATTGATTTCGCGCATCACTTTGGAATTTGCCTTCGGTTTCGTCGTTGTAGGGCTTCCGTTTTCCTTGATTTCCTCATCGAGGCCGGAACTTGGATGAGCGTCGACTGACTCACTGTTGGTAGTGTTTACATCGTTATCTTGCTTTGTGAAGCGGACTGGTTGCGACTGCTTAGTAGAGCTACGGTCGTCGATTTGGGCTACTCCTGTGACGGGTGTATTCTTCATCACTGTTGCCGCAGTTTCATCACAGTTGTTCGTTCTGGAAGTTTCACAAGCGAGACTTTTTCCGGGACTCGATTCCGGCGTAGCTTTATCTTTCGATTCAACTTCAGGCTTACGTTTTCGTTTGCTGGCATACGTTTTGATATATCGATCGATCGCGATTTGAACTTCCGGAACTTCGGGCAATTTTTTCTGCGACTGCTGCTGTTGCTGATCGGGTGTAACTGTCTTCGCTTTCAGTTTTGAGCTGCGCAGCTGTCGTTTAATGATACGTTGATATTTCTTAGGAAATCGTTTTGGCGCCATCGAACCACTGCTAAACGAGCTTTTCTTTATTTTCTTGCCGGAAGGCGTGGACTCGCATTTGGACGAGGCGGATAATGGCGTGGTCGAGTCGATATCTTGACGCGAGTTATCAACGTTTTTCGCCAAAATTCCCGTCGACGCACCAGACCGTGGTAGCGCACTAGCCATATTATTGTCACCAACGTCAGCGTTGTTGATACCGTTATTAATTGCAGTATCGATGTTACCATTATTTCCGTTTTTATCACTATTGTACTTGTTGTTGTTATTATTGTTATTCGAGTTGATGTTGGTATTTTTGTTACACTGTCCACCAGCAGTTGTTGTGGTACCTAGTTGTGGAATAACAATAGGCGTATCCTCATCGAGTTTCAATTTTTTTGCAGCCGATTTTCTTAGTCGATCTTCATTTTTTTTCTTTTCAAAATCCATCAACTGTTTCAGAGCTAATTCTTTTTCTACATTAGGATCAAGCATAGGCTTAATGCGCTTTTTACGTTGGTGCTGCTGCGGTAGCGGTTGTGGAGGCTGTGGTTGCGGTGCTAGTTCCACTTTAGGAACAGACGGCGTTGTTGCTGCACTTAGACTGACGTCGTTTACATCAGATGTACCTTCCAATATGGCTAACAGCGTATCATTATCCAGTTCGGTTTCAGTTGTTGTTTGATTAATCGAGCCATTAGCGATTTTAGGCGAGGCAATTTTCGAATGAGAATTCCCAACGGGCGATGTTATTTTCAACGATTTACCTATTTTGCATTCTTCTCCCAACGTGGAAGATATTTCAGCGTACAGCTGGTCAGCTTTGGATTCAAAATTTACGCACACCTCGCTTCTCGAAGCATCGCTACCACGATCGAGATTTGTTTTGCAAATTTTCTCAACGGTAAGACATTTTTTAGCGACTACAGGCTCAATTTTGCGATCACCTTCTTTAGATTTGTCATTAATAGTGGTCGAAATATCCATCAAGTTACGTATTACCGTTATTTCGGGTGTTTCCGATTTCTTTGTTGCGGTGACACCTGTAGCATCGCTAATGGTGCCATCGTTACTACTACCGCTGCCGCCAACGCTCTTACCACTGCCACTTCCACTGCTACCAGCTCTGTCATTAGACGAGTCAGCGGACGTAGTGATCTTATTGGCTAAACGATGAGTTAATTTCATAGCGAAGAAAACATCGCCTCCTTCAGGAACTTCCGAATACGAATATTTTCTCAGAGATCGTTCTAGAATTTCTTGCGCAATTTCATCTTGAGATACGATTTGACTAGTTAGATTACGGTATGGAACTTTCACTCCAAGACGCGGCTTTTGTACACGCCGACCAGTACCAACCATATCTTGAGCAGGATCGTTCAAGTCACGCCCCATTAAATGAGGAGGAATGTACGATGGTCGACTCACAATTTTCGGCGTTGCATCAGAATCATTCTCGTTAGATTTTTTCCCCTCGACTTTTGTAACAACGGATGTGTCGCTTAGAACTGGTTGATCAGATACGCTGTGGTTATCGTCATTGCTCGTTTCCCCGGTTTCTACCTTCGTGTTACTCATGATTACAGGTTAGTTTCCCAGAAAAATATATAGGCATCAGCGTCATTAAATTTCCAACATAGAGCCGACAAATAGACCATACGGTGTAAAAGTTTCCTAAAAATAAACAACACGATCAATAATTAAATTACGAAAACTAGAATCACAAGCAGAGTCAAACAGCATGTAAAATAAAATCGTACGCAACGCATTACACGCTGATAAGGGAGAATTCAGTTTTAGTACGTAACAGGATCCAACCGTATCGCCCAAGGAACGGCAAAATATCCACAGAATAAAATAGCGCAGAGGATGCTATCCAATGAAATACTAACCTGCGATAAAAAGTACTCATTCATGGAAAATTCTAAGCAAATTTCTCCGCAGATACATCGACCATAAACGAATTATGTAAAGAGTCCTTTACCGAAACGAAACGTAATAATTCTTTTTGTGATATTTGCACTCGATAACAATACGCTAGCTACTCCATACACAGTTTGTACCGAAGTAGTCAAATGTTTGTGCGCTATGACACAGAAACTAAGTATAACACATCACAAAACGCACATCATGTATAATAAAGTATTTCCAATATGAAAAATTAAGCTATAATCTCAAGTTACTGCGCAAAGAGTACTTCAACGGTAATAAATAATAAGTATTTTTCAACAAAAAAAATTAAATGTAAGGACTAAGGAACGCATTCGCACTGAAGATTGAATTGGAAATCGCATAGACTTACCACAGAAGAACAAAAAAAAAAAGACAGACAACAAACAACATTTAGGAGGGACTTCGACTTCGCGTTGCGAAAGTAGCATACCCAATCTCTAAGGCAGTATTTTTTTGACAAATGAATTTTTCTTTTTTTTCTTGTTTGAGAGTAGATGATGAAGAATAATTAAGCAAATTACCAAGAATAACGTTAATATGAAATAATAGAATAGTTTAATCTATTTAAAAAGATGATGCAACGGAATTTTTGCAATTTTTGAGAAATTTCAACTATATTGGTTCCATTAGAAGTTTCCGCTAGATTTCTCGAAGACGACTGAATGGAATTCGATGAATTTTGGATATGTTGTAGAAAAAAGTACTTCCTTTTTGGCTTTTTTCACCTAGTGAGAATATTATCATGCAAAACGAGAACTTTTTTTTTGAGTTTCTTCAAGTTCAAATAATTTTGATCTGAGGTGAAACAATTCAAAAAAGGGCTCCGTACACGTATCAGTGGTACTGTTTTCTGTAACATATCCAAAATTCAATGAATTCCGTTCAATAGTATTCGAGAAATCCTGCCGAAACCAGTCTTGCAAGAACGGAATGAAAATGAGAATGAAGAATGCGTTCGAACGCATTTTTCATGAGAACGCCAACGTTCTCGAGGACAAGAACGGACAACTTGAGATCCTTGAAGAACTAGGAAAGAACAAAGGCGAATGTTTCAAAAGAACGAGAACGAGAACGAGTACGCATAAATTTTCTTACGTTCTTCGTTCTTCAGTTAATTTTTTTGTAATGTATTTGCAACAATTTTGCCTGCCTAAAACCGATTTTTATTTTTTTGGGGTTGTGAGAGGGTGCAATAAAGCTAAAAAGTTGGAACTCCTGAAAGACACTTCTAGGGCCCCAACTGAATGTACCTACTAAATTTCAACTTCCTAGCTCATTTTAGTGGGGAGATAGAGGAGGAACGGCCTTTTTTCAAGATCAAAAAAAGGGAAATCCTTATATCTCCCCTCCTAATTTACTTAGGAGGTTGATTTTTGGATTGATACAACTTTGATTTTTTTGTCAATTGCCTTAAAAAGAGACAATTTTTGAATTTTCTACATCTCAGCACTCCCTCCCTAAAATT
>FIZR01018746.1:0-50542 GCA_900060175.1 Ferrisia virgata
TGAGCCACCAAATTTAAGTTCTCACCTTCCCAATCTATTCAACACTGGGCGTAAAAATCTTGAAATTATACACGCCCAGTATGATAAAAATTTAAAAAAATTTAAAAAAAAAGTGAAATTCTTAAAATTTAGAGAAAAGTTGATAAGTGAAAGAAAGTGGAATAATTAAGATGCTAATACAAATTTAATAAACTTACTATATTTTACAGGTCAACTAGAGTTGAATCAACTTTAAAATTATGCCCAGAAATTGAAAACTAATGAGTTTTATATGCACTTTATAAATTCACCATTGTACAGTTCACAATCAAATAATTTGAAAAAATTAAAATTAAAAAAAAGGAAGTGGAAATATTTGACTGCAATGTAGCTGCTGAAAGTATAACTATGTTGATATCATTGTCAACATATATATTATGAACTCTAATCACTGAAAAATATACGTTGAAAAGCGAACATCGTTCTTTGAATATATCTATATAAATCTGTTTATCATTCCTTTAAATCCTTGATTGAATCCTCCTTTATAAAAAAAGTAAAAAAAAAAAGAAAAACATGCTTGAACATGGTTTTTATATAACATAACGACACGTTCCAAGGTATGAATTGAAAAAATTATGAAACCGTTTTTCGTCGCAGAAATTTTGTACGAAGTTTTCAAACAAGAAACTAAACGAAAATACAAAAAAGCATTGATGATACGAATACGTTAATTCGATTACGAATACTCTGATTTGTATCCTTTTTGTTCGCAACTATCTTGTGCGAGAAGGGGACCCCGTTTTAGTGAGTGCCCTGAGCACAAACAATCGATTAGGGTGCCTGAGATGGCAGTGCCCTTCTCTACTCAAACGAGATGTACTGACTCCTCATTTGGACTTTTTTGCTGTGCGTAGCGAAGTAGTGAAGTAACCTTCCCCTTCCCCCTTCCCCTAGAAAATAACCCTACTTTCAGGATACATCGATCAATTCAATTTGAACAATAATTTTTTAAGACAAGGTATTTGAATTGAAACTTCAGTTTACCGATTCATGTTGAAGAGACTAGCAATTTATTGGAACCGAAAATGCCCATTTTTTTTAACCAATAGTCAAAAAGAAAATGAACCTTATGATTTCGATCAAAGTAGAAATGCCCAATGGAAATTTTCATTCAAATCCTGTTTAATTGACATCACAACCCTCAAAAAATTACAAAAATTCACATTCTTTTCTAGCATAAAACGGATCTTCTAATCATTCAGCTATTGGGCCGAGTCAATTCCTAGTAAAATCTTTTTTTTAAAAATGTGCCTTTTTTGGACGTCTTTCATGTACAACGAATGCAAACGATGACGACCCATCGAGCGGGTGCGACGCGACGTGCAAGTAGCAGTATAAACGCGACCGAGTTTTTCAAAAAAAAAAAAAAAAAGAAAGAAAAGCAGCCGGCGAAGAAAAAGCCTGACGATGACGGGGCAAAGGACGAGTAAAGTATTTCCGCGAAATAAAGCCACCCTCTCTTAGTCTTTCATTTTAGCTTCACTTTAAGAAGTTTGCCATGTTTTTTATAGAGGAATGTGGCCGCATCTACCAATGGAGGCGCTTCGCCCCCAAAAAACTTGCCAATTTTATGCATTAAAAACGTGAAAATAGTTCATTAGAGCGTAAAATATTAAAGCAAAAGGTTAAGTTTGTTTTTTTGAGTAAGAGAGAAAAAGACGGAGGAATAATAATAATAAAGAAGAAAAAAATATTATTAAATAAATAACCGTCAGCCGCGTGCGTCGAATCTTCAAGTGGATAACTTCATCGAAATATCGAGTGCTTTCTTTTTTCTACTCTATATTTTCCATCTTGTTTACCCTTATTCACTCTGTAGAACATAGCTTACTTTTTGGAAACCGTACGATATATTTTCTAAGTAATGAACTGATGGAGATTTTCCATTTCCAATACCAACTCGTTTTGTATTTCATAATTAAATTAGGATTTTATGCTGGATTGTTGCTGTTAGTTTGGTGAATTAGTTTCTCGTTTAGTTAGTCGTATTCATAAAATTCTCATATTTCATTCAACCTAATTTCCTTCTTTCTTATAATACTAATCTGCGCATAGATATACCCCCAATCCTTTTCTACATTTTCTCAGATGTAGGAAAATCTAAAAATAGACATCAAAATTATATCAAACTGTCCACACAAGACCTTCAAATCAGCTTCCCAGTAATACGTGTTATATTGGGTTTCAATAAAAACTTCAAGGTACAGGGCCTATATGAAACATGGAGACCGGCACACAGTGGAGCAAAGGGGTGCAATAGGAGTCGTCCACCAACATGTAACTGCGATCCCTAAAAGTACATTATTTAAATGAAACAAATAAGGGGTTGACGAAACAATCGACGAGTTTACACACGTTTCTTTTTTTTTCTCCTGCCTTTTTTTCAAACCTCCCCTCCCCATGGTGCACTATCAGGGTATCGTGCTTCGCTGCCATTCTTCATCTTTAGATTTCGTAGTGTTGCTTTTTTTTTTCAGTATTAGGGTAATTTTTTACGCAGGTATTAAATGGGTTTTTATTTTAGTCCGCTTTATCATTCATATTTTATCAAAATGACTCTCAGCAACTTGTTCGTAAGTATTTTGACAACACCGAAAATTCTATACGTTAAACTGCAATGTAACTCTACACGTATACTCGCCAATTAAAAAACAAGAACTGTTGTAAACGTCATTTCAAATAGTTCGCTGAAATAATAATGAAAAAAAAAAAATTTGATTAATATACCTTCTTATGGTTCCCCATTAACGCATCGTGTCTTCGTATTCGCCACTCTTCATCAAAAATATACCTCGTATAAAATATATAGCTCTTTACAAAATACTTTATACGAATGAAAATTATTCGTACGTGAGAAGAATATAAATTGAAATGTACCTAACTACCTGGCAAGAACGCGAATGAATTATTATTTAATAGTCACTCGAGTATATTAATGATGAAATTTGTGGCTTTTTTGGAGTAGTACATAAGTACAAAATAGGGTGGATCGTTTTCATTTTTTTTTTTTTTTTAAATCGGAACGTGTAATAGGGTACAATAGTTGTAAAATGATGTCAAATGAATGTCGTAATAATTTCGACCTCCCTCTCTCTAACCCACGTTGAAATTATACTCCAGCTCTATAATGGTTGAAAATTCAAATAATTTAGAAAAAAGCTCCACCGAAAATGACTCTCAATAAGACTATTTTCAGCTGAAAATACCATTTTTGAGGGCGTTCAATTCAGTCAAGTAATGTCCGGACCCGGAAAAAATTCGTAGTAAGCTAAATTTTGAATTATGAGGTTACAAAGGGAACGTTTTCCAAGTGTGGAGCTCGCTGTCGTCATATTTTGTCATAATTATGCTAAATTATGTTAGATTTTTTATAATGCAAAATTGAAAACTAAGAATTGAACTTAAGACACTTTTAGATCAGATCATTTCCGCGATTGAAAGCTGATTTCAAGAGTTGAAAAGAAATTAATTTTGCTGAAATATGGGGAAATTTAAAAGAAACAACTTTAGGTAGCTCCTACTATATGTAAACAATCCAGTTTTTTCAAAGAATAAAAACTTCATCCGATACAAAATTTAGGGTGGAATATTTTTGTACTCTTGCACTTTTTTAATTTGAGTCTTCGTGAAGCGGTACAGGGAAAAATCCAAATTTTTTGATGATTTTGCTCTTTCCTAGGGATTGGTCAAGTCCACACCTGGAGAGTGGAACATTTTTCCACTTATAACTTATACTATAGTTGACACATAATTCAAAATTGGGCTTATTAGTGTTAAAAATTAAATATTTGTAATCCTGTAAATCAACAAAAAAAAAAAAAATTAATTATGATATAGTTTATATAATTTTTGTTTGTTACGTAAAGCCAAATTTTGTTTTTAAAAAAGTATTGTTTTTGTCACGTTTCTGACAATCGTTTTTTCCTTATTAATTGAATCTCTATCGCGAATTTTTTATTACAAAAATGTAACTTTTAAAATATATTTTTATTATTTTTATGTCGAATTTTAAAACGATTTTCTACAATTAGGAATTTAGTCCTGGTCAGGCTTTTTCTGGAGCCAAGTTGAGTGTACTAATTTTCGAACTTGAATTTCTTTTTTGAGACCGTATGAGAAATGTTATTTTTTCGTGCGTTTTGGTATAACAAAAAAAAACATAAAAAATTGAAAAAAAATCTTGGAAAACTTCTCTCATGAAATGATAAGATTAGCAACACATTAACCTAGCTTTCCTTCAACATGTACATAAAAACACAAAAAAATGGCAAAACACTACGAAATATGGACATTTTGAAACCCTTAAACAAGACAGCAGCGGTTGGAAAATCGTTTCCAATAGCTGGATTAATTATTTCATGTAACAAGACTTTAAAAAAATTAAAAAACTTTTTTTTTAATACACGAATAAATGTACGAAAAAATTGTACTTTTCACTAAATCGGTCTGTTTGGTAAAAATAGTCTTATTAAAGCTAATTTTGTAAAAATTTACTTCAAAACTTTTTTAAAATGAAATTTTGAATTTTTTCGAGTTTTAAATCATTATACTGTCGATGTTGAAGATGAACATGTAAGAGATTTGAAGATCTAAAACTTTTACTACTTTCATTTAAGCCCACCTTAAAACTATCGTGCCCTATTTTCCCCTCAATCTTCGAAAAAAAAAAAAAAATCAAAAAACGACCCACCCTAGTACGTACTATGTACACTATGAATGCATCCGCCTTATACAAGTTCACACGTGTAAAGCAAACAGAAGCTATTAGGTATCCCGTCGACCTTAACGATTTTTGTGGGTACTACGAGCGTATTTAGAAAAGAGCATTCGCTGATCAAGGGCAAGGAGGGAAATGCTATTGTAGTATATTACACCCCAGACTGGAGAACCCCCCGCTGAAAAGTATAGTACGCTACACGGTGCTGATCGATGACAACCAGTTATTATGTAACATTGATGGTACATTGTAACGTTAATAATGAGAAAAAACTATAATACCTTTCCTCCCTCTTTTCCGAATCCTTTGCACTACTCTCATTGTGGCTACAGCTAGATCCTTTTTTCAATGAAGGTAGCCCTTACGATGATGATGACGCGTATTTAAAATGACATTAGTTATAATGTTTTGCTTTTGGTTAAAAGATGATGAATAGCGAAGGGCAGAGAGAGGGAAAACGAAAGGGTCAGTCTCGATGGTACCAACAGAGACAAAAGAGTATACAATGTTATTCGAAAGTACACACGAATAAAGTTCACGATGCATATTTCGGTATCGATGATTGAGGTTGCTCTCAAGAGGTTTATCTACACAGGTAAATATACCTCTATCTACTACCTAATTATTTGAAGGTAATATTGATCTTTTGAGCTGAAATTTACGGATATCATTGGAGTATGTTTTGAATAAAAAACACTTTTTCGCTATGAGGCGAGGATGGGATATGTCATGAACATGAGCAGAAAAAAATGTGCATCTAATTTGATCACATATTGGTAGATCAAATTTGATAAGTAAAATTCCTCTATCAAGTTTGATCAAATTTTATATGGTCAAATGTGACATTACATGCCAAGATAGAATTAAATCTAGCCATAAATGATATGATATAACCAAATTAAACTATTCTGTATTATGTTCTTAGATTTAATTATATGCTTTCCCTTGTAGAAAGAACTGTATAGTAGCTTATTACTAGTATTCATTTTCTCAATTGTGTTAATCATTTTTGAAAAACCAGATGCCTGCGAGCTCAGAGGTGAAGATGGAACTAAAAATGCAGATTTGTACATTTCATACTACCTTATATTGAAAAGGTTGGTAACTTCATAGCAATGCTAGGTCTGAGAATATTTAATTCTTTGTGACATACTTTCTATGCGAGTAGTATTTATTATATATATTATATGGAAATAACGCAAAGAACTGCACTCTTTTCTCCAGCTGCAGAAGAAAAAAAATTATAAATATAGAATGAGTGAATGACAAAAAATAGCAGTAAACAATTATAAGTTGTGCGCAAAGTTTTGAAAAATCAAATGGTAAATCGGTTAATGATATTTCTATTTGGACAAAAATTCAATAAATCAATGGTAACATGGGTTTTTTGATAGCACTGCTAGTTCAGCCAATATCCAATAATGATTAAATGGTAGTTCATTTCTGTAACTTTTAGCAAAGTACTAATTAGTCTGGCGACTACTGGTGAAAGTAGTAGTTCATTTCTTTAACTACTAGTAAACCACTAGTTCATCTGGTGACTACTAATTCTTTTCATGAGGGTTTACCTGATGAAGTTCGATCGAGGAATCTCTAATCGAATTTTATCTCAGCATATGAACCCCCACCTCAAAAAAAGTTTTAATTATGGTATAAATTTAATTGATTGTCCAATATTTTCATCAAGTTTGATATAATTAGATATGAATGAATTGACTTTGTTGCATGTATTCTTTTTTGATGAAAATTTATGCACTTTGATATAGTTTTGGATTAAATGTGATGAAACCAGTTCAAATTATATTAAAAGATATCAAACTACGTACAGAATATATCAAAATTAGTTCATTTTAATATAGATCTTTTTGGACTGTCCGGACGTAGTTTCATCAATTTTGATGAAATTTTATGTAGTTTGATATATTTTCCGATCAAATTTGATGAACTTGTGATCAAAATATATCATATTTTTCATCAGATTTGATATGTCTAGCTATGTATTCCATCAAATTTGATTTGACACTTTTTTCAATGAGCAACCTTCAACTTAGAGATGATGTTCAAATCAACTTTCTGATCCAATGCAAAATAACCCAAGCGAACTGCAGTACTTCAAAGAACAAAATGAAGACGTTGTCACACATTTTAGGAGTTTCTTCCAATAACTAAATTAAATGCTACGTTTAGTTTATTAAAATTGGTGTAATTTTAGACTTGAGACCGAAATTTGTTTGAAACGTTTATACCAAGGGTAATAATTCGTGATAAAAAATAAATTGTATCCTAAGCGTCATATGCTGACATATTGTTTTGATTTTTATAATTTTTATCAAAGATTTAAGCTTTTTTCGAAATCCAATCATGTTTGACTTCTTCCCAAGTCAAATGCTTAGGGGTTGAAATTTCAACTGCAAGAGTATAGAGATAATCGACACATTCGCAAAAAAATTTAATTTGGTGCTCAACACTTCAGGTAGTTCCTTTTCTAGCTTGAACGAAAATCGGCCATGCTAGATACATCTATGACACCCGACCTCCCACCCACTCATACTGAAAAAAAAAAGAAAAAATTTATATTTGTAGCCCATTTCCTCTGTGTAATCTCCCACTTAGAGGATGTGTGAGCTATGGTGCATCATTTACACACAGACACAAGCTATTTAAAAACTTAGCGCTGTTATTTTACCAGCTCTCGTATCACTACGAAAAAGGAGTGAAAAACACCGAACTGTTGATAAAAAGAGGAACGCGAAATATAACGGATTAAAACGAGAAGATGATACAGACGTAGCAAATTATTAAAGAACCATTATTTTCTTTTAAACTATGTTTGTTTAAAATTAAATTCTACTCGTCTTCGAGTTTTTAGTTCGTTCGTGTTTCAATTCACAAGCATCGTCGCTCGTCGTCGTCATCGTATACAGTAAGTTTCTTCGCAATTCCGAGTTTTTCTTCAGTTCTTTTTCGGCAGCCGCTTACCCAACCTACCACCAACAACGCTATCCTCTGCTGGTATTCTATCAACGAAGACATAGTCGACTGCTGGTGGTTATTCCTCTCTGCCTTAATTTGTGGTTTGAAGTTTTCACAAAACTGTTCACCCCAAAAGTACCGAGCTCTATACAAAAATGGAGTCATATTTTTTCCTTTCAAACTTTTTCCTCGTTTTTTATGTGTCTAATTGCGCATAAGTATGATATTTTTGCCGCGTTAGTTGACTTGGCTTGTATTTTTTTTTTTTTCAAATGCTTCACGTCGCGTACCTAGTAAATAATCTATAGATAAAACGATTCATCTTACTAGTATTTTTTAAATGAGATTTTATAATGAGATACAAATTGAGAATTTTTTTTCCTACGGGTTTTAAATTGAATGAAATACAAGCATCTAGATCTATTTTCTAACGGTTGTGTACAAATTTATTCGAATTTGTCCAGAAAAATGGCTACAAAAATTCCGTCAACTCCTCGAGGTACCGAACTGCTGAGAAAATCAGGTTTGGATTTTATTTCATCAAAGTTCGAGCAAGATCACGATGTCAACTTATTTCTACATACACACAACACACATATACCTACGAGCTACGCCACTGAAACTGATGACTTTATATAATATTTCATGGAAACTGGTAGGCCTATGATATTTAACTCGTGACCGGAAATTTTCATCCGAGCTAAGCCTATTTTTATTGTCCAATTGGAAAAGTATGCCAAGTGGAAGCGTGCGAATGGAAGGGAAGTAGAGTCAACAACAACAACAAGAGGAGAATTTTACGAAAAAGTTAATTTACTAGTATTTGAAGTTTTTCTTTGCTATGTGTATGTATAGCATACTAGGGCAATCGAGACCAGGAATAGAGGTTACAAAGGGGGCCCAAAAATTCGGAACACAATATACAACGAAGCTGTATGGTACCACTACAATGGTGTTTATCGAACTTCCAAGGTTTTTTCCAAACTATTTCTCTTCATTTTTTTTTCGCCTTGTACTTTTTCTAGTCGAGGAGAAAAAATATATCATATATAAATGTAGATGTACAACGTACGAAACATGGAGATGGAGAAAGACAACGATGACGTTGGAAGCTGTATACCATGTTTACGAAAAGAAGTCGGAGCAGGGCCAAGGAACGTGGCGAACATTTAACAATAGTAAAAGTTTTAATACCGTCGGATGGTTTATGATATAGTATAGCGTTCGTCAACTGGTCTAAAAACGAGCTTCGCATAGTATCGTAGCCTATATATATATATATACACACATACACGTCCATAGTACTTCTATACTACTCGTATAATCCGATTCTTATACCATCCATGTACCTACAAATAGATTCGATAAATTTTCTCTTTCGCTGCACAGCTATGCTTTGTAGAATATCGTCAAAGTTACAGAGAAGAAAGGAAGATGACCGTCAAGTTCATAAAATTGAGCGGAAGGATAACCCTCGACATGGCTTATCTTCGTAGGAATAATTTTTCTGAGAATTGAAACAAATCTGATCACATAGTATTTCCTAAAATTATAAAAGCACACCTACCCAACTTTCGATCAAAGGAAAAAAAAGGTCACTGTCAGGCGATTGTACCGAATAAACTCGTAAAAGAGCAAAAACTGTGCAAGAATAGACTTCAGTATGCGGTCAACGAGGGACCAAAAAGTCGGAAACGTAAAGAGCTGCGAAAAGGACTAAAAAGTCAGAATTTACAAAACCATACCTACAACCCCCTACTGAATCTTATTTTCTTAACCCTTCTGATTCTCAAACTTCTAAAGCTCGGTGACGCAAATTTATGATATTTATGTTAGGGTACTAGTGACGTCTCTCCTGTATTTTTTAATGGGAAAATGAGGTCTTTTTCTAGGGAGGTCTTTTCCCCAGACCTGCCATTTTGTTTAGCTAAAAATCGTTTCTCTAGGAAAATTCAGATTGTTAGTACATTTCTTGCAATTATTTCAAGTTCAAGCCTACTTAGTCCTCTTTGTACACAGTATACACCATGTTCACCCCGCATCAGAGGGATTCTAACGCAAATTCTATTGTTCACGCCTTGTTCAACATGTAGATCTCGAAGGAAACTACTCGATAATAGTATTATCGTAATTTTACAATACACCCTCTCGAAAATACAGTTTTAATCAGAAAAATACAACTCACTCGGGACATTCCTTCAACGTAGAGGTTGTAAGACCTCAAAAGTACCCGCCTGTCACTCCCCACAGTGTATCAGTAGCGTAACTACTGTTGACTTCTGGGAGGGGGCGGGGGTAGGAGAATTTGCTGAATTTTTTTATAGAAAGTCAAAGCTGAGCAGCTTAAACGAAGGGAGTGCCAAAATTTTGAGGGTATGCAGTCAAAAATTCTAAACTTTAGATGCTGAATTTCAATGTTTTTCGCTCCTGGGAAGGGGAGTCAAACCAGACCCACTCCTCATATTTACATCACTTGGCTTGTATTCGGATAATCCTGAACTATTCAGCTAATCCTTTTTCATCGGCGAAATACCAGAAAGACGTGAAGGGGCTGGTGAAGTGTACTATGTTCCTTAATCAATCGACACAACTGATAAACGTGGAATTCAACATAGCCCATGTGCTACATACGAGCTTTTGATGTTCCAACAACTACCAGGAAGACTCTGAACCTTGGGAAACTGAAAGAAACGCCAACATAATCGATACACTCGTATCGTCAATTCCACAAATCAAAATCAAAAAACTCCTTTGCCATGTTCAACTTGTAGCAACTTCTATCGAATTTACATGTCACATTATGGCCTCAAAGCTCGGGGGAGGGGAGGGGGAGATGGAAGAGAAGAAGGAATGATCATTGGGCAAAAAAATCATGTAACAATTCATCTTTTAGGGGCTATAGAGGGAGTATGAATAGACCCAAAATGTCGAAACTTACAAAAAGTACATCTACAACGCTTTCTAAACTTATATGCTATGCCAAATTTAAATTTCTTGGCTCAATAGAAAGGGGGAAGGGGAGAGAAAACGCTAGAAAAATTATTTTCGAAATCAAAAAGGTGAAGTTTCCCAGGTCTTACCTCGTAATTACGATGGGAGGCTATTTTGTGGATAGATCATACAACTGTTGATCATCTATCGAGACACGACTGAAAACTACTTTTGAAATTTGTACATGCTCCCCCCCTCCCTCCAGAATTTTAAACATAATTGAATTTCGACTGACGGTCCGAGGCTGCTAGCCTCATTCAAGAAAGTTTGGTCAATATTGGGTCAGATGATCGATTTCAATCTTGCGGAGTTAGAAAGGTGAAAAAAAAAAGAATCCAACATCCCATTATCCGTCATAAGTCCATAGATCAGAAACTGGATATTGTGACATGAAAGAATCAGGAATAAAAAAAAAATTCAAACATACAAATACATTAGTAACGTAATAAAAACACATACTAGATAAAACGAGTTGAACATCCAGTCACAAAATACCAATTTTTTTAAAACAAATTGGGATAGTAATAATATGATCTTGATAAAGGTCTACACAAAAAAACAGGAACAATGAAGAAAAACTCATGTCTCATAATCATTTTCTCAACAACGTACGAGGTCGTGGGGGCTTCCAGGTAAAATTTCATCAACATATGAAATCAAAAAGTCAAACATAGCATGCTTCAGCTTCTTCTACAGATGTAAAATGGATGAAGATGGGTGTTACATTACGTCGACTGATTCTAGAAAAAAATTTCAACAAAAGATCAGTTGTTTGTTATGCAAAAATTAGTCTAATTATACATACAACTACGAAGTAAAAAAGTACCCGGATAAACAACAGTATACGTACGAATGTACATTACAGTATATGCCATCTAAGCCTTTACGCATAACGACGATAATAAGACAGGAAGAAAGAATACGAGAGCGAGAGAGAACAAGAGAGAAAGAAAGAAGGAAAGAAAGAAAAGAAAACGAAGAAAGACTACGACTGGCATACGTAGGCCACGTAAGAGAAGAACGAGAAACTGAGACGAACGAGTACCTACCACGTACATTTGTACGTAGTATATAGGGTACCTACGGTAGATAGAATAAGAAGTGAGAGAAAATAGGATATTCAATAGCTCGGTGAACTAGCATCAGCCTGCAGAATAAAGGCTCGATCAATGGATTTTCGACAATGTTAGACCAAACGTAAAAGTCGCGCGAGAAAGTACTGCAGAGAAGACGAGGTGCGGTAGCGCTATGAGCTTTTCCGAGTGTTGCGGGACGTAGAATGGATGGATAGATGGATGGGTCGGTAGGTTGGTTGGTTGGTAGTAAGGAGGTAGACGCGAACGAGGGCAGCTTTTGGTACGCGGCGGGCGAGAGCTTTTGATACCACGTACACGGCGCTTACCGTGTACACACCAGAGCGACAGAGAAAGGAACAGACTAAAAAGCGGCGCACCGGCACTGGGTACATATTCACAGCGATTGTGGCCGAATGAACGAACGAACGAAGCAAGCAAGCAAGCAAGCAAGCGAGGAACGAAATAACGGCTACGGGAAATGTACTATGCGCCTAGCACGGCTGACACAGTCCTCAGTTTCGGCATCGTAGCCAACTTCTTCCACAATCGAGTACAGAGTATTGCGTTTCGTCTAACTTCAGTACACATTCGGCGTTTATAACGAAACGGTGTGGTTCTGTGTGATTTCTACATTTCGTGTGTTTATCGTTCAACCAGTCGTTTGGTATCATATTTTCTTACGGGAAGGAAAAAATTCGCGTATATGTAGCTATGTGAAAATTTAAAAAAAAAAAAAAAAAAAAAAAAAAGGCTTCTTCGTTAAAAAATTTTTTTTTTTTTCTTACGGGAAGGAAAAAATTCGCGTATATTTAGCTATGTGAAAATTTAAAAAAAAAAAAAAAAAAAAAAGAAAGGCTTCTTCGTTAGAAAATTATTATTTTTTTCGCACATCTCGTCGTCTCGATACATCGGGTAAAATTTAGCCAACTGGATGTGATACGAGTTAAAATTTTCATTTCTTATATTTCCAATTTTTCAAATATCATTTATATTCCGGTGTTCGCGATTATTTCATTCATTTCCGTAATTTTTATCTATTTATCTTGTTTTTTTTTTTTTTTTTGCAACATAAAAAAAATAATTATAAAAAAGTTAAAATATTTCAATGATCCGATTAACGTACGTTATAGTGCTGAAGGTGTGATTTGTTCTTGCTGCAACACGATTCACAACAAACTGGTTCAACATCAATTTTATTCCTTCACACAAGAGGATATTACCATATTCGGGAAATTACCAAATGAGCATTTTTTTGGGGATTCTGGTCAAAGGATTTTAATTAATTAATCAACGTGGCCGGTAAGTTCGAGTGTCATGTTGATGTTTACATAATTCCGCTTTCCTTATCTTCCCCGGTGAAAATATGACGAAAACTTTCAAAATAATTATTCCGACTAGACTTCTGAATATCGCGATCTTTGAATCGATTCAATGTAACACACATACCAACGAAGACAGGATGATCTCATCGTGTATGATGATACGTGTGAAAATAGCTACTCGCTAGAATAAAATTCAAATGAAATTAACAATATTACATTATGCAAATATTATATAGGTACATTTCACAATGAAATGTGGAATGATTCAACACGGATATGCCGACTTACCCTACCAATACCTCAGAGGTACTCTATCGCGTTCTGAAACAGAAAACAATTCATAACAATTGATATATTTAATTATATTAAAAAAAAATATTTTACGCATGAAACAATGGCAGGATTTTTTACCTAAAGTTTTCTCGCGACGAACTTTACCTTGACTGAAATGGACATGGTATGGAAAATCATATCGCAGATTCTGATGATCTATCCATCATAAGCTGATTGAATGTGACCGTGCATGGGGCAATCATATTGCAAATCCTAATGATCCGTCGCGTTCTAAAACATCAAAGAAAAATTCACAACGATGCATTAGAACACACACTACACATTCATTTAATCGTAATAAACGATAAATTTGATAATATTACAAAATTTCTCACTTAAATTATTCCCACGACTAACTTCAACCTGACTGAATATGATCCAGAATGTACAATATTAGGCAGATTCCAATGATCAATCACATTTTCTAGGAAATGAAAAAAAAACTAAGAAATTGATTACTTTTTTTATGCCATTAGAAATGATGAAATTCCATCATGGGTACCTGGTACAATAATTCGAAATAAACGATGAAAAACAATAAAAATTTTGAAAACCTTTTTTGGAAGGGGGAGGGGGGGTTACATGGTCAACTGTGACGCATTCGTACCAACAAATTCGAAAAAAGAAACAATGAACGTCAATTTTTAAATTTCAAACAACTTGAGAGGGAGGAGGCACGTGATGGATGAGCTGAGAAAACCCAAATTTTAACTTCTTTCATTTTGCATCTATTTTTCACTACATATCTTCTAATTTTGAAACAAAAAATAATACTAAATTCAAAAGGTCTCGGTATCTATAGCATGCAGCATATTTGAATTTCAGCCGCAAAATCTTGATTTATTTTCATGGTACTAACCAAATTACTAGTCCAAAGATGTCTCGTCTAATGTATGGTTAATGACAAAACATCTTACATTGGCTAAACTGTTCTCGCGAGGAACTTTAACCTGGCTGACTGTGACCCAATATAGACAATTGTATCGCAGCTTCCAGTGATTTGTCGCGTTCTGAAACATCGTACAATTCATACCGAAATTAGAATAGATTACACTTAATTACTAGAAAAACGATACGTTAGAAATTAAATAGTGGCCATGGATTTTATACCTAAAGTGTTCTCGCAACTAACTTGAAGCTGAGTGAATGTGACCAAGTCGAGAAATGGGTAATCATACGACAGATTCCAACGATCCCACACGTCCTATAGCGGTGAAAATACTAGAAAATAATACTACTTTTTACACTATTAGAGATGATAAAATTTTGAAGATACCTACTAAAGAGAAAAATTAAAAATAACCATTATCATCATTTCATGAACTCACCAGTGGAATTTATAAGCATATATTTTGTGCATATTTAATCAATTTACCACAAATTGGCACATATTTCCTTGAAAAATCCCTAATGTTGCATACTCAACCCTGCCATTTTCGCTAAATAAAATTTAAGTACCTATTTCTGTGGTAGAAAATTCGGAAATCGCAAAAAAAAACAGGAAGGCAAAGAAATAAAATCGACAAAAACAGAAAAATTTCACTTTTGGAAAATTTTAAAATGGCTGATTTTTATCTATTTAAATGAACACCGCCGGATTGAAACTTTCACATTTTCAGTTTTACATCGTTGAGGAAAACCAAACCATTACAGCCTTATCGACGAACACGGACTGAAGAAGAAAGGTAGAGGGTAAAGCTCAAAAAAATTTTCAAGTTGGAAAAATTCTTTTATCAATGTTGATTTTTTTATTTTCTACACAGAAAATGATTTCGTGATTTAAAAATGCATAATTTTTGCACATTTGTTTGATTCATAAACCCATATTTTTGCATGTTTTCAGATTTGAAATGCATATTTTGAGTTTGAAAATTTATATACTATAGCTATGTTTTTTTTAGAGGAAAAGAAACTAAAAACTGATCTAATGTTTTTTTGTACTAATTAGAAAAAACGAAATTTCGATGCGCATATTTTAAAAAATTCAAAATGAACTATTTCCATTATTTCAAACATGATTTTGTGCCCCCGAAAAAGTGAAAATTTGCGAAAACTTTTTCTTCCATTCTACGTGATCCATTACAACACACTGAAAAGGAATACAGTTAATGCAAAAACAATTAAATCAAAGATGTCAGCTTCGGTATTATTAATACTAATTGAAATAAAAACAGCACCAAAATATCACCAAATAACCATTCAACGAATTCATCGCGTGTCCCTTTGCATCGAAAAAAATAAAAAACATCACTAAATACCTATTCAAATTAAGTTGCACATCAACTTTTCTTCTAACCATGGACACAGAATAATGATAAAAAAATTGAAATTATTGAATACGGTAGGACTCAGGCATAATGTTAATTGCATTATTATTACGCAGAAATTCGATGAAATTTTCGTAATACGATATACGAAGTAAATTAAGCTTTTAATGTATCTAAGCCGATTGAACTTATTGATATTATCTTCGATCTGATCCGGTATTGGATAATCAGAGAGATTGAAAATATCTAAGCCGACTAACTTGACCGATATCGCCATGCAATTGCAGTATAAACAGAAAAACCGGAATCTATTCTTTCATTTCGAAATGATTGTGCCGACGGAACTCATCCCGATTTTCAATTTGGTTTTGTAAAACACACACACAAAACGAGAGTGAACGTAATGCATGAAGATATGCATGAAAATAACTACCCACCGGAATAAAATTCAGATAAAAAAAAGAACAATAGAAATAACTTGACGCGAATATCATGAAGCTCCTTTTTACAATAAAATTTGAATTCAGGAACTTACCTTACCCACATCGTAAGCATGATCTGTCGCTTTCTGAAATATAGAATAATTCATAACGACATATATTAATATAATATTATAAATTATAATATTAACATAGAAATACACAATTGTTATTTTACCAATAAAATAATGGTAAACAAATTTTTAACTGAAATCTTTTCACGACGATATTTAATCCGACTACAAACATAATTCATCACTGCGACAAGCCACGAATAATCTTACCGCAAATTCAATCTTCTATTAAAAGAAAGAATATTAATTACCTGTCAACAAGAAATGAAATAACAATTGCGAAAAAAAAAACAATAAAAAGCGAAAAGTACGAGTGCACTACTTACTAGATCGAAATTCGGAACAAAAACCACAGAATTTGGAGGGAAATGCAGGTGAAATTTTAGGAGGACATTTTGGATTTTTAATGGGTTGACGTTGAATATAGTTGAATACAGTCAAAACAAACACAGAATTTTCTAGAAAAAGCAAAAAAGCACCAAGCTTACGTGGGTAGTCGGTCGATGCAAAAAAGTCAAAAAATGAAAGTTTGTTTCGCATTTCGATAGAAGCGCTAGTTGCTTTCTCGGTTAGTTGGCTGGTATAATTATTATTTATTTTCATCAAAATAAAAAAAATGGTAGCAAATATTGTTTTACAAACTCACAAATATTTATCAAAAATTAAGTTATGAATCCATTTCGCGAATCATTCGTCCAGTGTTGAACATTATTAAATTAATAAAAGATTAGAAGATTATTAATCTTGATATTTGTTGCTTACCATGATCTTTTTAAATGTTGCATCATCATTCGAACTTTGAAGTAAAGGAAAAGCAAAAGAACGTTAGAATCTTCTAAATATCATCAGCTTTCTGCTTGGATACAATCGCTTGTTGATTATGCATTACCGTTTCAATCTTCAAATCAGTTTCACTACTGAAAATCGATTATAAGTAATACATATTGAATTGAATACAAGAATTATCGGCATAATCTTCGCGCTAGAATAAACGATATCTGTTTATAATGCGAATCACAATTCGCAACGCCTTCCTTCTTTTTGCAACTTTTGAATTTACTTTTTTCACATTAAAAATTGACGAATCTGCCAAAATGTAGAGTGCTCATGGTTCACGAATGGTACCGTTCGCAACTTCGGAATTATGAAGAAAAAAGTTCAAGGGTGTATTTATTAAAGGTATTCATTGTCGAAGCGTTTTTCTATCGTGTTCGGAGGTTTAATGCTAAGAACAAGGAGAAATACATTGACATTTTAACTTGAAAACGATGTCATTTTCCGTCAGCGGCGCGATACAGCGAAGAATGTGTTTTGCCCTAGAATAATGATTCATTTCTTTGTTTATTTTGGTATTTTTCATAAAAAGCAAAAATACCGTGAGGGATGGAGGCTTACTCGCTGACGCGATGGTTTTTTTGTCTTTCGCCTATTCACCGTCGTCTTTTTTTTTTCCTGGGCGAGATGAAAGTTGCAAGCTGGCAGCGGGATGCGAAATGGAGTTTTTCATGGTGGAAATTTTCGGCTTCGGATGCGCGAGAGGCGCTATACAGACAGTTATTAAACTTTCTTTCAAACTAATTAGAAGTTTTCAAAGTGTATCGTAGAAATTTGTTGAGTATTATTTAACGAAATGATAAATTATCCTTTTATGACTTTGCTTACGTTTAAAAGAGATTTATATTAATGACGCCAAAGTTTTGCACTTTTTGTAATGGCTTTTCTATAAAGTGATAAAACCATGTTTAAATCACTAATTTTATTCTTAACGTTCGCTATCGACAATGATGGCGGTTAAGATAAAGAACTCGCTAAGCTGAAATATCGAAATTTTAATTCGGCTCTATTGTGCTAGGGATGATTGAAAAAAGAATAGATATTTACTCGTTTCGTATTTACTACGATGATTTCATGTTCAATATAAGCCTCTGCACGTGCTTCCTGCTTGGTAGATTGGAGTTTTTGAACACTGTAGATTAGAAGAATACATAATGGAATTACATGTAGTTAAATATTGTTACATACTAAAATGCTTGCAGTACACAAATTCCTAGTCCATACTTGGTATACTTACTCAATGAAGAAATTATCTAGCTGTACAACTTCCGTTACTCAATTTGCAACCGGTTCTACGAGCACATGTATATTGATGATTTAGCTAAGGAATGGAGCACAGTTTGATGACATTTTGGTTACCGTACAAACTCGGATGCAACCTACAACAGTCCAATCAAAATATGATAATTTTTCTTTGGCAGACAGTAGTGCGAAATACATATACTTCGAATGAGAAAAAAAATAATAAATACAAAATAAAGGTATCATCGGTTGATGTAGGTAAATATAATTAGATTCGGAAGTACGTACGTAACATCGGTTGGTCATTTATATGAGTCACGTCGGTGGTCGAATAAAATTTTACGATCGGTGAGTCGTTCGTAGAATACTTTTATAAGTAAACAATTGTCTATGATGAATGTAATCATACTCGTGTATATATGTACAGATATAATAACAAAGGTTACTAGCCGAATAAATTTTTCACTACATTAATTCTCTCACATTTTACGCATTAAACTTTGAACTTGATCGCCATTTAGGTTAGAAGTATTCGATGAAAGTCGCTGTAGTGTATTTTCCTCCTTTCTACGATATACCTACTACAGGATAGTTTAAATAAAAATAAACATCGTGAAGAAAGAAAAAGTAAACGAGATTTGCACAGGTCAGCGTGGTTCGGCTTGGCATGGCGCACGTTACACGACTATACACATACCGAACGAAAGGCAGGCGTGAAAGATGGTTTGTAATAGAAGGTGTTTATAAACTAGATTAGGCATTCGTGTCATCGCGCCCTGTAGCTTGGGCGGCAAAAAGGGACGCCCCGAATGAAGATATTAATCAACTAATTAAGTCGTAAAATAAATCAATTTTTATAACGCCTATTTTACGTGCCAAAAAGACCACACACATGTGCAACGTATTCGTATACTATACGCGTACAACGGCAGCTGAGCACGTTGTTATTCGTAGATGCTCAAATTGCGCATATTTCCGGACCTAACGAGTAACGAGCGAGCTTATTAACAATGGCCATCTTTATACTGTGTACGATTTTGAACCCGTAGCTAGCTCACTTGTCAGCCTAAGCCGCTCCGGTAACACTGTTTTGAAAAAATGACGCCGCCTCGATACGAGAAAAATTTATGAAGCGCGAATATCGCTCGGTTAGGTTGAATTTTCTACAGAAAAACATACGCGCAATGCGTATTATTTTGTCGTCTACGTGCTTCCGAATGTGTGTTTATACGACTAGTAAGACGACGACAATCACGCGACAAAAGGAAATAAATTTTACCTGTTTATTCTAGGTGTACTGGGTGTGAGTATATTATAGCTAGTTTGCTACAAGGTACTTACAGTATAATAATTGAGGCGTTACGTTGAATTCGCACCCACTTCGGTATACTCGTTTGGGAGCTTTTTGCGATTTACATTCTTCAGTGCGACAAAGGTTTCACTTCACAGCTACACAGTGAAGCGCAGTCTTATTCTAGATTACATACCGATGGAATTTCATTCTGATCTCGAGAGTTAATTATTCGCCGAACTGAACTATTGTTTGAACCTATACGTATAATATATATTACACGCTTAGCCATGACTTTCATCCTTGACCGATCATACCACGTTGATTGTACAAGATGCTCTATTAATTAAAGATACCGAATTTTAATACATCGAACGCGGCATACAGAGCAAGGTGTTCGATCAGCTTCGACTTGTATCTCCATTGTTCAACGTATAATAAACAATACAACAGCGATATGGCCAGGGCTTTGTTTAAATCAACTATTCGCGACTGCCACACGTTAGTTCTCTTATTCGATATTCGTATCTACATAGGTAGTATATATCCCTTGGTCTTCTTCGTCGACGTCGTCGTCCAAGAATTTTATTGTAATTTCACTCTACTCTACCTTCCTTCTTGCATTGTCTGGTCACCAATGTGTGAGGAATTGGAATTCAAAAAATAGCCTGTATCGGTTCTCAGAATCGAATTAATATTGCTATAAATAAAAATGAACATCATGTTTAAGCTGCGTCTTGTGGAAATTATTTAGGTAAACGATGCATTGAAAAATTTTGAATACGGTTCAAAATTTTCATGGTCGATTTGATTTCTTTTTCATTTGATGTACGCAAGTAAGTGGTTGAAATTACTAGTTATACAGAAGAAGGCAAAAAGCTGATAGTTTCTGAAATGAGTAAATAATCTTTTTACGTACATACGAAGTAAAATATTTCAATTTAAATTCTTCGTTGGTGTTTTATTTGAAAAGATCATTTGTTACTGGACACTGGAGTAATCAAGTTTAAAGATTTCATTTTAATGGCGAAGTAAAATTCTTAGTACTAAGTACTTACATATGTGGATTTGGAATTTTTGAGAGCTCCGGTGCCAAATATGTGAATAGTTTTCGATGGTCTTTTGCTTCTTGAGAATGTTTTTTCAAGCCGATATTATTAAAATAATTGGCTCAAGAGATTCTTGATTCTGTTTAAAAAATTGCATTTCCCATTTAAATTAAATTTATAACGGATTCTTTTTTTTTTCAAATACTACATTTCAATTTTGTTTTAAATTTAACGAGCTTTTCCAAAGCCATCAGACTGGTTATTCTGACCTTAGGACTTTGTACCGGATACTGAACCACTGGATTTTTTACATAAAAAATTTAGTCTTCACCTAGCACTCCTATCGACATTTTATATAATTATGTGTTCAATTGAAAAGTATTTATCCGTCATGTACATTATTAGTGTTAACTACTTATATAACGAAAATGGTTCTGAGAAAATAATTGAAATGGTCTTAAAATTTTTTTATAAAATTCAATAATGTATTCGATTTAAGATTGATTATGTAAAAGAATTGCCATCAGTAATCAAGCGGTTTGCCGATTTTGTTCGATGTTTGTACAGAACTTTAGCTTCAACTTCTATTTCATCAAGGTATTTAGCTGATTCTTATCATTAATGTACTTTGAAATATTAATGCAGCTTTTTAATTAATCTAACCTCGTTTTTCCAATTACATAGATGTACTGCAGTGTCGTAGTAATAACGGAGGGTTCGGTTTACGTCTCCGTCGCCGATATTCTTTCGTTTCCAAATTCCAAACACTCAGCAACTTTTCACTTCCAATTATTATCACCAGAATCTAACGTAGTGTTCGGGTAAATATTAGTCTTTGTTTTAATGATGATTTTCAAGTATCAAAGACATCTGTCGTCCATACTGAGTTTCCGGTGATCCGCTAGTTCTCAATTTCGACGATTTTGTAATGACCATCATTCTAATTTAGTTGCTTCTTGAGTTAGTGATGTTGTTTCAAGAATTCGCATATTTGTTTGCTCGTAATTAATTCTTTTCTGTTGAAGCTGGCGCCGATGATGAGACTGTCGGCATTTTTGAATCTTTCTTTCAATATGAGTATCATGGAATATTAAGTCGCTAGTCATCTGCAACAATATTGTTCGAATTTCGTCACCACGAATATCTTAGATCAGTTAAGCACGTAAAAAACATACGTTTATGATACTCGTGTTGAATTTCGAACCTTTATCTGTTAATCTTTAGACTGGATGACGTAGTTGAGCACAATCACCTCGATAAAAACATCAACCGGTAATCGAATACTTGGTGAAAAGAAAGAGAGATACGAGTACCTACAGTTGAGACATTTTATAGTTTACTATTCGCTTCGTATTCTCGTCCTAGCATACATTTAAGTACGTATCCATAATGTTGAAAAATTTATTGCGATACGATATCGAATTGATGAAATTTCTGTATCGATAACACGAGTGAGTACAGTTGTAAAGTTGAATTTTATATCATCGCCGCCGCCGCCAGTGTAAAATATATGTAGTAAGAAATTCAAGAACTCCCAGGTAGTAAAGACAATCTACTGTCATTTACGATGTTAAACCATCTGTATTATTAATTTGTCTTTAACGCGTTAAGATGTTGAGATTTTTCTCCACCGTGCCACCGCCAGCGCCATTTCGTTTGAAGGTAAACATCATTTTGTGGAACTGATGTATCTATACGTGTACGTGTGACTTGCCAGGCAGAAAAAAAAAAAGCAGATTGAGAGAAAAAAAGAAACAGATAATGCCGGTATCACAGTAGCTAAGAATGTGATAGGAACAAACGAACGAGCTAGTGTTTCGAGTTTTTATACAATTTAATTCATTAACGCTTTTATCAAATAGCTTCCTTCCGGTCGTCGAAAACGTTGTTTCGAAGAATTTAATGGGAAAAGCTAAGTGTAAATTTAAAATGCGCCTTATCGTATACTATAATTTGGCACAAAACACGAAAAATATACTGAAATAATTTTACTTAATGTCACATCGATGTAAAAATGGTGTTACTAATAGCAATAGCTGTCTTTTATGTATACTTGTACTGTACTTTGCTATACGCTATGGCTATACAGACTGTGTATTCATTTTAATGGCAGAGTTCGACTCTACCGTACTAGGTACCTCGTGTCTTTCGATCCAAAGTTATACGATTGTGTACATAACTTGTTATTATGTACGACGAAGTGAACGAGTTAATATAATTAATTTTCGTGATTTAAAACGCGTTGATAAAAATAGGGTTTTTGGAATTTGTCTTCGAAATGTCATACAGCTAGCGGAGTAATTGGGTGTTTTTAATACCGGCCTTGCATCCTCGCTCGCTGTAAACATCGATTTATATTTGTGTATAATGTCGGCCACCGCGCCGGCCGGCCCTTTGTGTGACTTTAATTGCTTCGGCGTGTCACTATAACAAAACGAAAGCGTGTTTCGGACTGAATGAAAATGTCACGTCGTTGGTAGTAAAATTTGTCCAATTTTATGAATTTGTCGAGCGCTTGCACCGTACTAAAGGAGACGTGCGCGAGTATAAAAGCGAACTAAACAGCTCGAATTTATGGCTCCTTCGTTACTCTTGTCTCTTTCGAGTTATACTTGTGTAAACGAAGATTGTACGCTTTCATGTTGTCTGATGATGAGCTACCTAACGAATGAATTGCTTAATATTTACTGAACAGATGATTGTAATTAGAATGATGATTTAGTTTTGTTTATTACGAGAGTTTGAGTTATGCTAATGTGAACAGTGTTTAGATTGTGAATTAATTAAACGGATGTGAGGTAATTTTTCAATTTGACTAATTGAAAAATTTCATCTTATTTTTTTGTATTTTTTTTTTTTCTTTTGTTAAAACGTGTAAATGATGAAGTTGGTATAATTTTGTTTTAAAAGTCATACTTTTTAAGCATTTTTTTGAGCCTAATTTTCTACGTCATCGTCAATGAAAACCAGACTATTAGAGTCTATCGTTTTATGGGGGATGGAAAGGGGAATCATCAACGAAATCCGTCTTGGGGTCCTAGAAGATCACATAATCCACTTTTGGAAATGTCAGATATCCACCCACCGAAACTAAAAATCATTTCCGCCGATCGATATTTATCAAAATCGTTCAAATTTAGGAAATAGACTCAGATTAGCTGCGGATTTGATATTTTGGGGTGGAAATTACCTCGGGTCAAAATTCAGTTATGCCCAAATTTAGAGGAGAGGTTGCTGGGAAGCCAAAATCGCAGAAATTGTTCCCTAATTGAGTAATCGATAGACAATCTAAAGTTGTATAATGTATTCAAAAATCAGCCTCCTAAATTAATTAGGAGGAGAGATATGAGAATGCCCCCCTTTTTGACCTTGGAAAAGAGCTCTTCGTCCCCTATCTCTCTCCAAGTTGAATTTGGAAGTTGAAATTTGGTATGTGCACTTAGTAGAAGCCATAGATGTGCCTTTTGAGGATTTTGACTTTTCGGACCCAGTACTCCCTCTTGCAGTCCCGAAATGTGGGTTTTTGAGCCGATTTCCTTATGTGTTGAGTTTCTTTCTAATTTAACTCCCCTCCAAATTGACCTGCAAAGTTGAAATTTGGTATGCTAATTTAGTATAGGTTTGGGATGTGCCTTTTTAGGGGTTTTTGCAATTTACTCTTATATCCAGCTGTAACCTTACCACTATTCGATGCGATATGTTTTTTTTTTTATTTTTATTATTTTCCCTCAAAACTAAAAATCATTTGTTCAGCTCTATACCGATCAAAATCGCTGAAATTTGGGCAGTAGGCATAGTTTGAGAGTGGATTTGATATTCTCACATGGCAACGACTTTAGATCAAAATTCAGATATGCTTAGATTTAGAGGAGAAAATGCAGGGGGGGGGGGTTAAAATCGCAAAAATTGTTTCATTTTGAGCCAATCGATAAAAAATTAATAGTTGTATAACACATACTAAAAAATCTGCTCCCCAGGTCAGTTAATAGGGAAGATATTAGGGGTTTTCTTCTTTTTTAACCTTGAAGAAAAGTTGTTCCACTCATACCTCCCTCCAAATCAAGGTAAAGAGTTAAAATTTGGCATGTTTGTGTAGTAGAAGCTCTAGATATACCTTTTGGGGGTTTCGACTTTAAAGCTCCGTCACACTCCCTCATAGCACCAAAAATGTTGTTTTTTGATCGGGGTTTCTTATTTTTCAAGTTTGTGACATGATTAATTCCCCTCCAAATTAAGCTTGAAGGTTGAAATTTGGTATGTAGATTTATTATGAGTTCTAGGTGCACCTGTTGTAGATTTCAGCTATTCACTTCAATATTTACTTATAGGTAACTCAACCACTGTTCAGGAAAAAACATCACAGAGCGCTACTTTTTTTATTTCATAAATGGACAATTCGTCAATTCGTATATTTCCTTTACTTTACAAAAATTAGACTCAAAAAGCAACCCATTGCCATGTTTTTTTTTTTTAATTTTAAATTTCAATTGGGCTCTGTAAATTGTTTAATTTTTACCTCGTTTTTAAACATAGTTTTTTAGCTGTGTTGATCCAATAATTTTGACATTGATATGTGGCATGTCGTTTTGTGAAGAAAATAAATTATAATACATTCATTCGAATTTAGCCTGAAAAATGTGTTCAGACTTTATTATGATTTTTTTGTGATATTTAAGGTAAATTTTCATTTCTCGATACTTTTTTTTGGAAATTTTAACAATTTTTCTGTACTTTTACGAATTAAGGAAATTTTTATGTTTCCACACCTTTTTGTAATTTTTAAGGATCAGGGAAACTCTGACTGTGACATTCGTATTTTGGCTGAAAAGAAAAAAAAAATGTATTTTTTCACAGCTACGAATTTTCAGGCTTTTGAAATTAAAACTGTATCCATCTTTCTGTAACAAAATCCTGCTTGGCTCTGAGAGTCTCATGTTTATCCCTCCTTCAACCTCCTCTCACCGCACAATACATACTACATTTTAAAAGCAATTCTAAATTATCAAAAACTTCGTTGCAATTCATCTCCCTTCCCCTTCCCGCCTTCCGTTCCTCTAACGAGTATAAAATTAATTCGTTACCAAATCTCGACGAACGTATTCGTCGCACCTATTCAATTAGGTACGTTAAGTAAAAAATATTTGAAAAAAAAAAGGGCTTCACGAATACAGGGTACTTGATAAGATTAATGAATATATGGCAAATACCCTGATAAGCTACGTTTTACAAAGCGGGTACAATTATTTAGTTTTTTATATGCTGTAGCTTGTCTGATGTATACTCACAGGGGTACAGGATAGCTGAGCTGTTGGTTTTCCAACTTTCAACCTACAATATACGAATATGGCGTATGCATACAAAGGCTTTACGTATTCGGGTGTATTTTTTATATTCTCTACTTTAAAATATACCCTTATTTGGTGTTCTTTTTGTGTACATGTAGGTGAATGCAAAGGCACAAGCAACTACAGCTCCCCCTCCTTCCATTACTATAATAATAGAACACTGTAGAGTACGGTCTACCATTCGCACTTATCAAAAATCTGATCCATTAGCAGAAGACGAAAAAAAATCATTTTTCTTTAACTGACTTGAAAATGGATATTTCTGTGCCAATTTATACCTTCTTTGTTATGGTTCTTAGGATCTTCTGTGAATAAAATTATGATATTTTCCATTATTAACATTTTATTTTATTTATTTATTAATTTTTTAAATCTTTCGACGTCACAATAATTGTGTGCATTTGATTAGGCTACATATTTTCGAATCATTATTTCGAAATTTTTTTCCCATACAGCACCTACTTTCCTAATTTGTTGGGCTATCGTGATAATTATGCTTATCAATAGTACAACCAAAAGATAAATATTGAACAATGAAGCGTTAAATTTAACAAGGCGGAAGGAGACACCTACTCGTTGGTATTTAACCGCATGCTGGCTTATCACTGATAAGAAAGACAACAGGGTTGTGTTATTATACGTTTGTAACATCACTTACGATAGATAAACTTCAACCTTGACAAAATAAAATGAGCAACAGAACCTATTAATAATGTTATCAGCAAAGAAATTAGAAAAAATACACCCTTATGGTAAACTTGATGTAATATTATTGTAATAAAATTGTAACTATGATTGCTGTGGTAAAATTTTACGTTGTAATTTCTAGTTTGTGCGAGTATAGTTGAGACTGATGCAATTTTTAAATCGAGTCCTTGAAAATTATTTCATGCAGTGCCTGTCTTTTTCCATGGGTATCAATGATCCGTTTAAATAGGTCACTTTTGGTCCAATTTCCTCTGCAGAAAGACAGACTATTACTGCGTAGCAACTGACAGTGAATGAGGGAAGAATGAGTATTAACAAAGTTCATTTTAGGGTCCTTGAAATTCACAGAAAGCATTCTATTTTCTTACCCAATTTCCCATACCATATCGTAACAGAAAACCAGGCTTTTACAGACTATCAACTTATACAACGGATACGGGGGCAAGGGAGATGTGCCTTCAAATCTACAAAATCGGTTTCGGGGTCCCAGAACGTTAAGATCATTTTTGGGCAGATCGGAATTGTCACATGTTTATTTTTATCATATGCTCCCCTTCCCGAAAACCGTATCATTCACTTGAGTCGATTGCGACTAAAATCGCTTAAATTTTTCCAGTAGGCTTACGTTGATGACCAATTAGATATAAATGAGTAGAGATGACCTTGGGTCAAAATTCAATCATATCCAAATTTGGAGGAGAGGGTTTTGAGGGGCAAAGATCACAAAAATGCTTCAATAATAAGTCAATTGATAGAAAAATTAAAATTGTGTAATATATGCAAAAGTCGCCTTCCTATTTCGATTGGGGCAGGATAAGTTGAGCTTTCGGCTCCTTTTTGACCTTTATAACCTCCTCCCCAGCCTTACACAAATAAAAATGGGAAGCTAAAATTTGGAATTTACATTTAGTAGCTACTCAAGACACGTATTTTGGTAGTTTTAATTTTTCAGAGCCTCAGATGCGGGGTCAAATGAGATATACCTACAAAGAACGCTAAGATCATTTTTACGGATGTCAGAAATGTCAGATATTTTATTTCTATTATAATTAACTCCCCTCCCACCCTTCCACCAACAGTAATCATTTACCCCGGTCGATTCCTATCAACTAAAAATCGCTCAAATTCTGCTTATAAGCGTAGGTTTCAAGATTGATAAAGTATTAGATGTGATGAGTAAAAATGACCTTGGCTCAAAATTCGGTCATATCCAAATTGGAGGGGGGGGGGGCAAAAATTACAAAAATTCTTCAATAATAAGTCGATCGAGAGAAAATCAGAAATATTAAAACGTATGAATAGTTGACCCTTACGTTAATTAGAAGAGTATAAATGGAGCGTTCCACCTCCTTTTTGAACTTGGAAAAAGTGGCTCCTCCCATAACGCCCCCCCTCACTGTTTGCAAATTGGAGTAAAATGCTAAAATTTGGCATTTTTAGTTAGTAGATACTAGAGATATGCTTTTTGGTGGTTTCAATTTTTTAGCTCTATTGCAATACCCCTCTCCCCGTCACCACCCATCCCAATCCAAAAAACTGGTTTTGGGTTAGATTAGGTTCGGTTTTTGCTATTTTTTAAAGTTCGTTAACCGCATGTTTCACATCCAAATCAAGCTGGAGAGTTGAAATTTTGTATGTAGGTTTGTTAGGGGGTGCTTTGTGAGCCTATTTAGGAGAGGGGGTAGCACTTTTCAGTCCTGTCGCACCCGTTCAAATTTTTGAGTGGTTATTACCAGTTTTTGAGTTTATTCCAAGCATACCTTCAATCCAAAATGAGCGGTAAGGAACATAGGAGGTTGAAATTCAGCATAGGAATTTTGTAGCGGTCTTAAATATGAATTTTGGGAGGTTCGACTTTTCAACCCTCGTTAAACCCGCTCACAGCACCAAAATTGTTGTTTATTTTTCAAATTGAGCGAAGGGGTTGTTGAAATTTAATATACAGATTTATTGGGGATACTAGGTTAGCTTTTTGGAGGTTTTTTGAATAATAAAGCTTCACCTCTACTCCCCCTTCCCCTGCCGTAAAGCATGAAAAATGCAGTTTTTGAGTGATTATTGGCTATATTTCGGTTTGGTTTCTTGGTTCCACCTGCATCTACCGTAGAAGAAATTTTCGATACGCCTTTTAGTTTTCAACTTTTCAACCTGATTGCACCTGCTTACATTGCCAAAAATGTGTTTTTTTCAAGTGGTTTTTGTCGCATTTCAAATTGGTTCCTCGTATAACTGTCCCCTAAAATTTAGCGAGCAGGCTGGAATTCGGTTTTTAGATTCAGTAGGGGTGCTAAGTATACCTTTAAGGGTATTGAATATTTTAAAATTTCTCGACAGTCAGATTATTAATTCCATAGGCGAGAGGTATAATTTTCATCGTCGTTCGTCGATGATTTTATTCTTCGATAATTTGTATAGTTGACGTTTACGATGAAATATTTCAAAATTTTGATATTAGAATTTTCGCCTTTGAGCTAAGTACTGTAATTTATAATTGAATATTCGCCATTCATCGGTGATAAATAAATTTTCTCTTTAATCGACGTATAATATTCTCCGTTGCTCATTTGCTCATATCTCAATATTTTGCTTTACCATTTACTTGAAAATAATTTTTTTAACTTTTGAAAAATTTTCAGTTGTTGGAAAATTTTCGTTAAGCATCATAAAGTTTTATGTATGTGTTTTTTTTATTTATTTATTTTTTTTTCGTTCTCTGGCTCTGGCGCGGAAAACTTTCCTTTCATTTTTGGTACTTTTGAGATGGTGGAAATTCTCATTTTCGCGTCTCGTCGCCTCCGTTCGAACATCTTCGATGAAATTTCGTTCGTTTGACGCGATAAAATTATGAATAATTTATAAAGTTTTTCGCTAGACTAAGGAGAAGAATTTGGTAAATTACGAAATTTCTGAGCCCGTCGATGCGATAACGAGCGAGAGAAGAAAGCTGGCGAAATACTTGGGTGCCTGCCTACCTACGTATCGTATATTTTCATTCGAGTATACATATTTAAAAATTTATCATTTCTAAAAGTTAAGTGAGTTGGAAAATCGACTCGTTTCTCGTATATTTATACGTACCTACCTGCCTGCCTGCCTACCTTTACCTTTCACATCTACTCTTTCTTTCGGTGTGCCTGCTTCTTCTTTACTTACTCTTTCGTTTATATTATATTATTATCATTATCACGATGGCGTATACTCGTATTTATAATGTTTCAAATATGTTCGACTTTGCCAATCCAATGAATACCAAACGACAAAGAATTTTTATAATGTTTCACACTTGGTCTGCGTAAACCGGTTAATCGCGAGCCGAATAGAATACCATTTAAAAAAACGAAAAATGCCAGCGTAGGTTTAGCTATACCTATAATTAAACTTGGCGAATTTTTTTTCCACTGCATATGCCAAATAGGTACGCGAATGAATTGAAAATTTACAAAATAAAGCAATTCTTTATGTTTTAAACGATTTATACGAGATAAATTTAGCGTAGAAGAGGTATTCGACACCGGTAGAACAACTTTGTTGCTGGTAATCTATCTCATTAAACTCATCTGTAGGTATAGCTGTGTTTCGAATCTTGACAATTTATTCAGGCGGTTTTTGAATGTCTGGCGACGGCGTATAATTTCCTGTTTGATGGATATCGAACTAGCTGCCTTTCTGTATAGATGTTTAAATACGACGTATGGCTATGTACAATCGATATATTGGATTATACGTTGAGCTTCTCGTCTCTACAGTACATATATCGTGTAACTTATACTCTTTATATGGTAGGTATTTTTTTCGGCGGTGATATTTCTTATACCGTTCGATTATCTACGTGTAGGGAAAATACATTCGAAAGGTTTGGAAGAAAAAAAAAAAAAAATAGAAACTAGTATATAATTTATAAATAACGTCGTTCGTAAAGTTATAAAGAGTCAATAGTTTCTCTATTAATGGTCTGTATGGTGTGGTAGCAGTAGGTAGATATCGAATTACAATTTTCTATATAGTTTATGTCAGTATACGCGCCATAATAATCATTGATTAGCAGGGGAAAAAAAATTGAAATAAAATAAGAAATAAAAATAATCACCGGTTAGAGTAGACTTGTGGTATAAATAAGTAAATAAGCTATAGAAAATGGTATATGAAAACTTCATCCGGCAGTGGCCGTCCAGTTATGAAACTTTTTCCGCGCTTGCGTTCGATTATCGAATAGATTGAATTAATTAAGCGAATAATGGCGGATTAACTATTGTGGGTCGTCGGTAGTCGACCGACGTCGTCGTCATCGTCATCGTCATCGTCATCGTCATCGTCATCGTCGTCATAAGAAAGCAATTTATAATTTGAAATTCGCGTTCGAATGTACGTTACATAAATTTGAAAGCATCGAGCTAGCTCGGCCTTGCGTCATTCATCGGTCTTCGTTCGACATAGGTACCATGGTATTGTCGAAAGCTCTACCATCCGAGTGTACGGGGTGCATAAGGGTAAAAGCTAAAGGATACCAGAAAGAGAGAGAGAGAGCGAGCGAAAGGTAGTATTCGTATACAAAGAACAAATACATTAAAATATTTTTTCTATAATTAAATTCGTTTCATCACGCGAACGTTTTATGAAAAATCATTAACGCCCAAATAGTTTATAAACGGGTGACCCTTTTTTTTTCCTTTTCCTCGCAAACGAGTACCTAGCCTACCTACCTATAGGTGGGTGTTTTCTCTATCCATCGTTTTGCGTTACGTTTGTGCGTAAGCTTCAAACGAAAAGGTATACCTTTGAGCATCGAACAACGTTTAAATTCCATTTGCTATTCCCATCGGTATGTGCATGGTGGGTACTTTAAATCGACTGTGTATGGCCAATCATTTGCTATACGATTTTGTCCTTTGGAAAAGGCATCGCGTCGTAAGAAATAAAGGCCAATTTTTTTTTTTTTTTGCAACGCGTCTTAGTGTTCTTCTGGGATACGTAGCAAAAGTCGAATTGAACACGTTTTCGACGTTTCTTTAAAAATTAGCTCGCATTAAAGGTGTATTTCCTATCGATATTTCTATCGTATATTTCTTCATTTCCTATTGCAGTGTTGTAATCCTATACCAGATGTTGATAGTTTATCATCGTGGTATTCTGTGGAACGTTATTGGTGAGAAATCGCGCACGTGTAAAGTGTATATGTGTGAGCAGAACGTTATTTGAGTTTTGTTGAAGAGAAGGGAGAGGAGGGAGAGGTATGAAAATGTCGAAGGTAAAATTTTGAAATATCTCGCTCAAATTTCGTGCATTTGCCCGATCTTCTGTGTCATTTTAATGCCACGTTTTCGAAGAAAATTATATCATCGCGGACTATCAACCTACTTGGCGGAAGGGGTATCACAGAAATACAGTTTGGGAGCCTGAAAGACCTTCAAGACTGTTTTTTAGGAGTGTGAGATATTATATGGTGGACCATCAATAGTGGATCATCAAAATCCATGCCATCAAGATTCGGACTGTCAATACCAGATCTATTAACAATTGATGATCAATAGCGGATCGTCATGAATTGATAATCAATAATGAAACATCAAGATTTAGACTGTCAATAGTAGGCAGTCTGAACACTTGACCATCAACATTGATGGTCAACGGTGGACTTCCAAGAATTGACTGTAATTATAAGACATCAAGATTCACTGATTGTAATAGTGATGCATCAAGATTTGGACTGTCAACTTTTGACTATCCAGATCCATCAATACTTGGCCATAAACAGTTGATAGTCAACAGTAGCCTTCCAAAAATTGACTGCAATTGTGAAACATCAAGATTTGGACTGTCAACTCTTGACAATCCAAATCCATCAACAACAGTTGATAGTCAGCAGTGGACTTCCAAGAATTGATTGTAATTGTGAGGCATCAAGATTTGGACTATAAACTCTTGATAATCCAAATCCATCAACGCTTGATCATCAACAGTTGACTGTCAACAGTGGACTATCTAGAATTGAACATCAATAGTGGAGCATTAAAATTTGAAGTGCTAACTCTTGACAGCCTGAATGTTGACCATCAACATTTGATGGTCAACAGTATACTGCCAACAAGTGGCTGTAATAGTGAAGCATCAAGATTTGGACTGTCAGCTTTTGATAGTCCAGATCCATCAACACCTGACCATCAATAGAATGCTGTCTAGAATTGACCATCAATAATGAAGTATCAAGATTCGGGCTACCGATTTTCGACAGTCCAAATCCGTCAACTTTTGACTTTCAACAGTGGACCATCATGAATTGACCATAAATAGTGAAGCATCAAAATCTGAACTGCCAACAATTTAACATAAAAAATTGACCATATATATGCGGACCTTGAAGATGTGTACTGTCATTGGTGGACTGTCAACAGTTGATTATCAATATGCGGATCATCAACAAATGCTAAATATATTATTTTTTTATCGTAAAAAATGTTGAAAATTTATTTGGAATTTTTTTTATAGCATTCAAGTTGACATTCCGGATATTGATGGTCAGCTGTTGACGGTCCACTGTTTTCATGGTCCGGATATTAAAAGTTTGGATATTTATGGTCAACTTTTGATTCTCTACCATTGTTGGTTAATTCTTGATGATCCACTATTGCCAATGGTCCAGTTTTCACATATCCGGACAATCAACAGTTGGATTGTGTTTGACAAAAAAGTTAAACGTTATGAAAAAAATGAAATTTTTGTCTTTCCTTTTTTCCTCCTAAAACCAAAAATCATTTACTTAGCTCGATACGAACCAAAATTGATAAAATTTAGGCAGTAGGTTTATATTGACAACAGATTTGATATATATATAAGTAGGAATGATGTCGGGTTGAAATTCAGTTATGTCTAAATTTTTAGAAGGGGGTGCGAGGGGCTACAATTAAAAAAATTGTGTAATTTTTAACCAGTGAATAGAGAATTAAAAATTATATTACAAATCCAAATATTAGTTTCCTAAGTCAATAAGGATGGGAGATATGGTAGTTTTTCCTCTTTTTTTGAACTTAAAAAGTCTATTAACCATATATCTTCACCAACCTGATTTGAGCTAGAGGGTTGCAGTTTGACACATAAATTTAATAAGGGTTCTAAAGATGATTGTTGCGAATTTAGACATTTTTACCCTTTCCCCTCCCACCCATTTTCAGAATTATATTTTGATTTTTCTGATTTGTTTTACGAATTTTCTAAGGGTTCTCCTATTAGGAATATGCACTAGAATTAACAGATTTTTGAAAATTCGTAATAAATCGAAGAATCCGCTTGGAAAGCTGAAAATTTGGATTTGGGGCATTTTTGATACGCTCTTTCCAACAATGTAAGTTTCATCAAAGTTGAAAATTCGATTTTTACGATCTGCGAAATTTTGAAGCTCATTTTGAGCTTCATTTTGGATTGATTTCGATCCTCTATTTTCAGATTTTCTAGAATTAAAAGACGACCCATATGCTCAGATCCGACTGGTCAAGTTTCCAAACAGCCAAGGGAAAACTCTCCCCTCCCCTCCACCCAAAGTTGAGTATCTGGCTATGACTGGTTATTCTGTTCGTATCATTGAACATAAATGGTATAGCTGTTGACGAATTTGTATCCATGTAAATATGAGTCAACTTTACACTAAATATTTCTCCTAATAAGAGGTAAACAAGAGGCCGGCCTGGACTTTGATCGTATTGCGTTCATTGAGTAATCAAAATGGAATTATTTCATTAAATAAAGTCGCTAGTTCTCTCGAATTTGTTGTTTCAATCCATTGTATTTTCTTTGCCAACACCGAAAAAACATTTGACAAAAATTGTTCGTTAGAGAGAATAAGGCCACATTGATTTGAAATTTTCTCTGTTATTTCAAAGAAAATTGTTTTCTTTTCATCGTCGGGCGTTTCATTTTCTATTATATTTTTGACCTAGGGAAACACTCCTCTGATTTACTTCAGCAAAAAATAAAAAACCTACAGGCCTCCAACGTTGAATTCAGTCAATTCTATAAAATTATATTATCCATTTCAAGTATCCATTTATGTAGAATGTTTGAATTTACAGTTAAAAATAAATCTATGCTACTTGTTTTACACAAGTTTTGGTTAATTTTCATTATTTCTGTGACAAAGTAGGCAGTAAGTATACATTATAAAGGCATCACCTCCTACAAACAAATAAGATACGAAGTAGAAATGCGGTGTATTGCTGGGCAAGCCGAACCAAGCTGAGAAAATCAACTTCATAAATTCCATTATAAGATTTAGCTCGACATCTATCACTATTTATTAAATACGATTGAACCCACACACATAAACCTATACACAAACACACATTTGATAGAATGGGCCTCGCCATTGCCATTCGCTGTAACACATTCGTCGAGAAAAATAACCACGACCATTTTAATTCCACAATACGAGCCCGTCGTTGGGTTAAATTAAAGGTGACACTTTTCGCTAACTCGCAACATCTCAAGACTTCTCGTACACCACACAAACCATCGATCTACATTAAATAAAAAGTCATCTCATATCTCCTCCGAAACATCAGTATCGCCTACTAAATCGAATACTATCTTCGATTACGGTAAAACAAAAAAAAAACAAAAAAAGTATCGGTGTTTTTTTCAGTTTGGAAAGAAATAAGGGACGAAACGAAAAGTGAAGCGAGGCACTAACGAGAGAGAGCACCTGTGCATCATAATATTATGGAAAACAGATGCGGTGGCGTTATCGTTGAGATATGTGTAGTTGGTCAACGCCACACCAAGCACCGTCTCGTCGCCGCCCTTACAAAGTTTATCATAACAAGTGTATAAGTACGATGTATATTTTTCCAGCACGTGGGCAAAGTTCCAAGTTGACTGGTACATGTGCCACTGCGAATACTCGGTTCGATAAATTTTGAGAACCATTTACGTACATCTACATGCATACACATTTACACATGAAGCTCTTACGGTTGTTATTTTTTTTTTTAATGACCGACGGTTTATTATTTATTTTTTTTTTTTTTAACTGTAGGTAATAACGCGAATAGCAGTTCATTAAACGAGACACATCAGTTTAGAACTTATCATTCATCTATGACGCGTATGTGTAGGTAGGCAAGTGTACGTAAACGTAATACACATATTCAAAGGTATAGAGGTACCCCTCGTATATACGTAGAGCTCGGTTTTCGCTAATTTATCGGTTCTCGTAACGCTTATTACGAGATTTTTGATGCCTTCATGACAATAAATCGTAACTGGCTTGCGGTTTCGGGACGTTGCCATTGCCACCCGCAACCCTTAAACTAATAAATTATACGATACGTATGCAGGGCGTACAAAGGCCTCCGAGCAACGAGTTATATGTATACGAATTATTTTTAAATTCTAATTACACATTGTTGCGCTTGTTTCGAGAGACATGTGTTTGTGTACCTCTAACTTTTATGTATGTGTTTTTCTGTTCAACATTGTAATGGTTTAGTGATCGAGGGAATGGTGATTTGAAAGCAGTGAAATGGAGTATGAAGTAAAATGGCTCGATACATATATTCCTGTGTATTTCTACGGGCATGAGTATTGAAGAAAATTGTTTTGAGGTTCTAGAACACCGTTCAGATCATTATTGAACATGTAAATTTACTTATTTATTTGTATATTTTTTTCGAATATTAAAAGCAGTAACGTGGGCTGATACAGTTCAAAATCGCTCAAATTCGGGTGATAGGATTATATATCAGCGGCGTGTCAAGTGTACATGAGTGGGGATGACTTTGGGGTCAAAATTGCGCTGCGTTCAAATTTGGGGGAAGAAGCTGTAAGGAACAAAAGTTGCAAAAGTTGTTTGTAAAGAATTAAAAATTGAATAGCATATCCAAAAATTAGGATTCTACGTTAATTAGGAAGGAAATATTGGAATTTTCTCTTTTTTTGATTTTTTTATAAAACGAGGTTCCTCGTATAACTACCCCCTCCCCCTACCACCTATGAACAAGGAGAGTTTGACTTTTCTGCCCATTTTACCCTTTTATAAGTCGGAAAAATCAATACTTACGGCTAGGGTGGGTTTTTGTTGTTTTTCGAGCGTGTTCTGAGCATATCTAGGCTCCAAAATTGAACGGGTGCAGATGTAGTGTTTAGTGTTACAACTTTTCAATTTACTTGCACACTCTCACAACCTCAAAAAAGTAATTTTTTTTTTGTTTTTGAGTCTGTTCGAATTATATCTTCCCTCAAAATTGAGACAGGATATTGAAATCTAACATGTGGGTTTCAAATCAACCCCAACCAGGATTGAGCGTTTTTTTTTTGGCCTGAATTATCAAGTCATATTGGCAATGAAAACCAGAATATTATGTACTATGGCCAAGTGTGAATTAGGTAGTGGGAGAAGGTCAGCAATTCGTTTTGAATTTCTAGAAGATCACCGAGACCATACTGGAACGTGCCAGGTATTTTATTTTTTTTGCAGGAAGCTGAAATCATTTATCTGGTTTTATACCAAGCAAAATCGGGTTCATGGGGTAGGGACCTAAGGGCGGAGAGGCAAAAATCGAATTTTATGTCACTTTGATGTCTAAACATATGTTTTTTGATTAGTATAGTTCATATTTAACATTATTTTCCAAGAAAAGTGAAGTGCATTCTCAGGGGGGGGGGTGAGCAAAACTCAAATTGTTTTTGGACCAGTAAAGTTAGTTACATTTTCAAAAAACTGAAGTGTATTCTGAAAAGAAGTATATTAGGTACTAAAATACATGTGTTTAGTCTAGTTTGAAAAAAAAAAATGTCGAAATTGAGCCGAAATTCGACAATTACAGAAATACTTGAGAAAAAATTCCAACATATGTAATAATATCTCAAAATTGTATAATTGATTTCTTGTATCATCTACATTCAAAATCTAAAAATTGTTGTTTCCCAAGAACTCATTTTAAATTTTCGTGCATCTTTTTGGTTAAATTATGACTAATTTTGAGCAAACGTGCAAGTTGTTGCAAAAAGTAAAACTGATAAGGTAATGTACATAATATAGGCAACAAATCTGCATAGAAAGAACCCTGACACAGATTGAAGCTTTTTTGTACATCTAAAAATATGTTCAGTAAAACTTGAAGAAGTACTTTCTTTAAATTCAAAATATTCATCTCACCATCATTCGAAAATTGAAAACTAATACAAATCTGAATTCACCATTAAAAATATAGTCAATCCACATGAACAGATATTTTATAATCACATTTCTTATCACAATAGCACGCGTTAGAAAAATATCCCTGGATTGAGAACAATATCGGGTTGTTAACCACCACTTTCCAAATATCGTTATAACAATGAAATGCGCGCGCAGATGGTTGGCACATTCGAAACTAGATGCGTTCAAGGTTGTAGAACACAACACGGGCGATATATTTTGTGGTGGCTGAATAGTTCACTTTTCTGACTTTTGGCGCGCTAAATATTTTTCATTACCACTGTGGAGTGGGTGCAATATAAAAAGGAATGAATATCTAGCATGGCTAATAATGGTCTCAATGGTTTCAACGGTCTTCTAAGACACTAGACCGAATTTCATTGATTCTTTTCCCTCTCACTCCCCCACCCCCAGGTCGACAGTCTGTAATAGCCTGGTTTTTATTGACAATATGACATGGAAAATCAGACTTTGATTATTAAATTGATTTCTTAATCGAACCTTATCAATTCCTCCAACAGACTCCCCCCCCCTAAATCGTCATTAAAATTAAAATTAAAAGGAAAAAATCAACGGTCTCCTATATTCTCAAGTTTTATTTGTTTGATTATTTATCAGTTAAATCAATGTCATATCATTAATTCGATTTGCAGTTCACCCACTCAAAATACATACAAATTTCCAAATTTTTATTCGGTCAACTCCGAATGCACTTCTTGACTTGGCTGACTGCTCAACTCTATTTCAACTCCGCTCTCCCCGCTGCTATGCTTACAGCTACTTCACGATAATATATGTGAACAGGTATACAAACTTAACATATGTATGTAAATGTATCAATACGATTTTACTCGTGTATCGTAATGCGACCTGTTTTTTTTTTTTTTCTGTCTCTGGTTCTTTTCTTTTTGCTCCTTGTATTATTTCTTTTTTCTCATATACAGTCGGCTACTAACAACTCAATGTACATATACGGTTAGCAAGAGTATAAATTCTCATTACCAATATCTACGAATAAAATCGAGAAAATTCCACACGCCTGTGAACCGGCTGGTCTGGGCTGGGCTGAGCTTAGCTCAGTTCAGCTCGGGCTGCATCGTATCGTATCTGTAGTGGCAAATGAACACGTTAAAAACAAGAGTAGGTACCTCTAACCTATGTACAGTATAGCTTACATACATTACGTACATGTGTATAGGAACAATTTCGTGTACATGTCGCCTGATGTGATGCTGCTGTTTTCTTCTTCGCATATTATTCTGCGTGCGTTTCTGTCTTTTGCTCGTTGTTGTGTTGATAAACTCGTTGTTTATCGGGCCGCTAAGTCAACATAAAAGTGCACGGTAGCCTGAACTTAGAACCTTTCAAAGTCGTAATTGTAAATAAACATTACACTAGTTGATGTAACCCTCGCTCTCCGGATCGCCTTATATCGCCCGCGCCTTAACCTAAAATGGCCATTCTGTACGGTTTTTCTGTTTTTTTTTTTTTTTTTTTTTTTTTTTTTTTTTTTTTTTTTTTTTTTACACTGGCAGAATGCGCGATAAGCTGTGTAATAATATAGTGTATGTAGTCTATACTTCGCATTCCATTTTTTTTTTTTTTTATGTACTTTTTTAACTCAAAGTATAGAAACGAGAGAGTTCGTGTCCACTCTAAACACCTCTGTATTTTGCATCTTCTTTCTCGGTTAGAGATATTTCTTATGGTACATGGCGAAGGTGATATATAAGCACCGATGTAGATAATACGCGGACATTTTTACCTTTTGCACACTCGTACATATTAGAACTATACAAGATACATTTACACGAGAGGAGTGAAGAAAAAAATGATAAAAAATTTATGAGACATATCACGAATGGTATGGTCTATAAGAGAGCTTATAAGCAGCCAGCAGTCACACTACAGATAGGTACAACTTCGCCTCACTTTGTCTACGCTGAGTTTAACCATTTGATTGCGAAAAATCATGGTCTCTCGTATGGTACGAGTACCCTCTCCTCGTACAAGGGTCAACTAGTACGTTTGTCAAGATTGACAAAACATCGAAAGAGTATCTATCGCCTTCTGTGCACCCACGCCCACGCCATACGGTAGGTTTTTTTCTTTTTTCTCCACCTCGTCTTGTGATTCTTCTACACGAATAGGTATAAGTATACTGGTAGCTGATGTTACTTCTTTTATGAATAAATGTATCTGTTGGCTCGGACTACGGACGGACCACTCGATATCGGATAAAAAATAACCGGTGAATTTTTATCCGAACGTGAAATATATATGGTACCGGACCGATTTTCGAATTCCGATCGAGTACACTTGTCCATACGCGTAATGGCATTAGCATCGGTGCGGAGGTGGGAGCTTATCAAATCCAGTTACGTATTTATATCGTTCGCCGGCGAAAAAGAAAATAAAAAGGGGAAACTAACCGAATTTGTATTCTAAATAGCGCGTCGCCATACGAAAACTTTTTCCGCTGGTCATAAAAAATAAAGAAGAAAAAGTAAACCCTCCCCTCCTCCCCGTACTCGGAGAAAGACGCAGTTATATATGGGTGGTGCAATGTTCGTCTTATGTATTACACGTTCACCTCGATAAATCCGTCCTTTGTTGGCATAAATTCTCGTACGATTTAAAAATTAACGCTGGTTTCGAATTCGGTACCTTGGCTAGCCTAGAATTCGATACGTAACTTCGGGGTTTAGTATGTGTAACGATATCAAAACATATTCGAGAGACTGTTTCGCTATAAAAAAAAAAAAAAAAATGTGTTAGGATGATGGAAGAGGTGATGCGAGGTGAACGGATTCAAACGAGTGTAAATTTGATTTTTGGTAGAACCTTGACGGATAAAGTATGACGTCATTGTTGATAGCTTCGTGAAAATAAGTGATTTTTGATCGTATGGTAAATGTAGCTTTGTAGTCGTAATTATGGTGCTCGATTGATGTGCTAAGGACCAATAACGCTTATCACCAGGCTAAGATTAAGTATAGTTAAAACTTCATCCAAACAGCCAAAAAGGGGGTCAATGAATTGCCTTGAATACTCACTGGGTCTCTTAGAATTTGATGCTCTTGGAATGTGCTCCTATACGAACCTAACAATAAGCAGCAATTCAACAAAATTTCAAAACCGATATACCATTTTTTTTAAAATAGCCATTTTCTATTGTTTATTTTTCATGATACGTGAATTCCTACAAATTTTTTTGTGTCGTCAAGAAAATGATTTTAAGCCTAAAAACCGCCCACATTCCGTTCCAACCATAACAAATGAAAAAAAAACACATATTCAGGGCTGTGAGGGGCTGAAATGGGGCTGAAAAGTATAGACCTCCAAAAAGGCACATTCAGGGTTCCTACAGACGGGACATACCTAATTTCAAGTTCCTAGCTCAATTTGGAGGGAAGTTATGCGAGGAACAAACACAAAAAATGAGAAACAACGACCAAAAAACAACATATTTGGGGCTACGAGGGGTAGCAATGGAGCTAACAAGTCGAAACCGCCAAAAGGCACATCTAAACCCCTAATTAAATGTGCATACCAAATTTCAACTTCCTAGCAGAATTTGGTGTGGAGATAGGAAAGGAACAACCCTTTTTCAAGGTTAAAAAGGAGGAAAACCCCCATACCTCCCCTTCTAATGGACTTAGGAGGTTGGTTTTTGGATATGTTATACAACTTTTGATTTGGTATCAATTAGCTTAATAAGGTGTAATTTTTGCGTTTTTGACCCCTCAACACCCCCTCCTTCAAATTTGGGCATAATCGAATTTTGACCCAAGTTCATCCCCACTCAAATATATTTAGTCCGTCACCAAACTGAGCCGATTGGCCGAATTGAAGCGATTTTGGCCGATATCCAGCAGAGTAAATGACTTTAATGTTTGGGAAAAAAAAATATATCTGGCATGACTAAAAATCGTCTTAATGGCCTTCTGGGATCCCAAAACGAATTGTGTTGGTATCCCCCCCTCCCAACCCGTTGTTATCGTATAATTTGTACCTTCTGAACACGATCATGAGGTCAGATTTTTCATCAGACCCTGTGAAGTATCTTTTTTGAGGTCAAGTGGGTCCTTACTCTTCATTACAAATTGGCATGAAATTTAAAGTTTTCCACCAAACACGATTTAAGCTGGAATTTTCCCACTGAAAAATAGGTACATTTTTTCTTCACTTAGTAGGAGGCCTATAAAGTAAGAGATGATTTTTGGCGTTATTTTATAAAAATATTTTTGAATTGATGCCAATGACTGAGGCCTTAAGGCGCATCGCAATTTTTATTGGGCAGTGTTTCTGTCAATTTTTGCCAATGTTTTTAACATTTTCACATTATGTAAAGAAGTTTCAAAAAATTTCTAGCCATTTGTATGGTATTCAGCGTACGCTTGAAAACATTCTGAAGTGGCCTAGTTCCTTTACCCTCCCACCTAAACTTCATTTTTGTTTTTTTTCCTTACTGTTATCATAGTTTTATTTATTAAACTTTTTTTCATCATCGTACTTATCCAAGGTATTTTATTCTCCAAAAATCTACTGGTTGCAATATTTTATTAATTTTCTAATTATTGAGAATTTTCACATTTTTTATAAACTGAGGGTTGATTTTAGCCTCCCCTCCCCCCGTTTTCTTCTTTCGATGAAGTGTGAATTTTTCAGAATTTTTTTTATCAACTTATCAAGGATTAAATATCTTTACAATAACTGATGTCCAACTAATTAAACTGATATTTTATAATTGAATTATTATGTACTGTGTGCATTGACTTACTTGCAGTTAACTAATGAAACATATTTTTGTTTGTTCTAGGTGAGTACGAATTCTGAATTATAAGAATAACAGATAGTGGAACTATGTAGGTGAGTTATTTTATGATGTTTAAGCAGAATCTTGACATGTCCAGTTCATGTTTTTTTTTTCATTACCCTATCTTGTTTGATTCAAGTGGTAAAAAATTTAAAAACTTGTTCTCGTATAATTTATTACTGAAGTGTGTTCAAAATAGTTCATTATATTTTGACCCCTCACCTCTCTTGCCATCCTCTATTTATCACCTTCTTGTACGTGTTGTGCACCAAGTCATGAGAACATGCCAGTAACCTGCCACAGGAAACATGATAATCGAGATAGGTATTAGCATAGATCTATAATACACATGGACGTGAATCCATCGTACCTACTCGAAGCCCCCTTTTCCCCAAGGGTGGTGCTGTACAGGAATCTAAAAATTGAACAAATGAGTAATTCCAAAATTTCAATTCGACCTCTTATCTAAGTGGCGGATCTTGAAGGTAAATCCCTTAAAAATTTTGTCAGGTACATATTTTGCATATCGTAGTTATTGAAGGAGCAGCATTCGTTTGAATTTTTAAAGTCCCTTTAAATAATCAAGGTAGGCAAATTTTGTATTGAACTAAAAATGCTGTGAAAGTTGCCAGCTACCAGGTTCATTACTCAAAATCACGATTTGGGGAAAAATTGCACCATAAAATTTTGAAAACAAACAAATTTTTCCTAGTCGTGGTTCTGAATAGTGGATCTTGTTGTAGGAAACTTTTGCAGCTTTTTTAGTCACTTACGAAATTTTCCCATCTTGATTATTTGATGGGGGTTTTGAAATTCAAACAAATGCTGCCCCTTCAATAACGGAGACCCGCAAAATGTGTATATGACAAAATTTTTAGAAAAAATATTCATCTACAAGGTTTGTTACATAGATTGGTGAGCGGATCGAAATTTTGAAACTGCTCGCTTGTTCGATTCTTAAATGACATTAAACTAGGAAGTTGAAATTAGGTATGTACATTCAGTAGAGTCTGGATGTAGCTTTTTTGGGGTCTCGACTTTTCAACCCCATTCAACCTGTTCACAGTACCAAATATCTGTTTTTCCTTTATTTTTTATATTTGTTCCTGGCATAACTCCCCTCTAAATTGGGCTGGGAAGTCCTGTCTGTAGGGATCCTTGATACGCCTTTTGGGAGTTCGATTTTTTAGCCCCATTAAACTCTTCTTATACGCAATGCTTTTTTTTTTCATTTTCAATTCTCACGATTGCAATACATATGTCACGAAAATCAGGCTGAAAAAGCATCGCATTTTTTAAAAATTGATATTAATTGGAAAATCGATGTGTTAATTGATTAATCGCCTATTGCTGAGAATATTCATTAGATTCGATCCCGGAAGAATTTCACAACTCTGCTGATTTGTCTCGGTAAAAGGTCTCTATTTTGAAAGCAAAAATTACTCACTAAATACGAGATGGATTTTTTTCTGATCGAGATCACACCATAATTCTCAATATGCTGTCTCAACACTTGATATCAATCGAGGTGTGTTAAACATTAAACGATAATCGTTCGTTACACGTTTAAAACACAGCCGGCTAAAATTAATTACCTCATTTGGTAAAATATGCTCGTATTTTTCACCTCTCTTCGTATGTATCTGATACGTAGATCAGAAATACGTCGATTAAATATACACACGTACGTAGGTATTAAGAAAACCATGCAGAGAAACCGAGAGAGATAGATAGATAGATAGATAGGATACGTAGAAAATATTCTAAAAACAAAACAGGATATGGTAAAGAACAACAATACGGTAGTTATTTGTACGACCTTTTTCCAATAGGGATAAACTGGTTTATTATTGAGGAATCGGTTCACGAGATCAGACCACATCTACCGACCATATTATTAATAATCATTTTAAGAATATACCTACCGAAAAAGAATGGAAAATCAAGGAGAAAGAAAGAAAAAAACATACACACACACACACAAACGCTCTACGTGGTAATTTAGAATGATAGTTGGTGTCTGTCGTTGATCATCACGAATATCTCATTGCCACCGTAATGAATGCTACAAAACCTCTAAGAGTATATTATAGCAGATAGCTGGGAGAAAATTCCTATTTATTTAAAACTACATTAAAATTCTTTTCGAATCGGAACAGAATAATAGATGTATTAGCATTTGGCCATTTGGTCGTCACCGTTCGTTTGTCGCTAGCTCGTCCTCAAGAGGTACAAAATCCCCTCCGAATGCTCTCGTCTTTGCGTGTAATAAGACCTTATGTATGTGTAGTGAACGTTGCTCTCTGGTACGAGATTGATGACTACGTCTCGGTCTGCTCTTTGCTCGTTGGCTATGGCTGGTGTATTTGGGTGGTACTACATACCAGCCATAGGTACGGTATATACACGAATACACACACCTCTCCTATCCACAAACCAGTTTGTTAGCGCTTATGTTCGACTGGTAGGTAATAATCTGCGAAAGAAGCTAAATTGTCAAATCTAAATTCGACTTCATTAATTTCATTGTTTTTGTTACACCCTACTTTATCCTCGCATCGTTGTTGGTATAGTATTATTCATTCGAGAACCGAAGGAAGCAGTTGCCAGACAATTGGCGTGAATTAGCATGGCCGTCGAGTGTATCAGCAATGTTTGCTTGAACGTCGTACCGCGTCACTGCGGTAAAAAGGAGTAATAAATTTATAATTTTTTCTCTTCTTTTTCGGTCGTCGTATATAGCAAAGTGTGTGTATATATATATATGTAGAGATAGATGTCCCTCTTCTGTGCGAGGACTGCGCCATTTCGTGGTAATAAATCGGCCCCGTCAAGCGAACCGATAGCATCTTGGATTTTGAAAAACACTATGCGTACATAGTTTTTAGCTCGCGAGACGAGTGTAATTTATTGACCTATATCAGTCGGAATGCATTTTTAAACGAAATTTCCATTCTCGTTTTCCTCTATACAAGGCGCTGGGGCATAGAGTGTAGTTGAAGGGAGGAAGGGCTTCCAGTAAAACGTCGAATTTAACGTCGTTTTTCTGTCTATACGTGCAAAATGTAGGAAAGAAAAAAAAAGCCAACACTAAATCCACTGTACACATATACTAGAAATATACGCTCCAGATCGGTAAGTTTCCAAGAAAAGAGACATGAAAAAAAAAAGAAAAAAAAAAGAGGAAGAAGCTTTACGTAGAAAAATCGATTCTTACTGTTTTTTTTTTCTTTTTCGCTTTACTCTTACTGTAGTCTTTCGTTTCGTTGTTGGCAAATTTGGCCTTCTTTTTTTTTTCCACTTTTTCCAGCCTCGTCACAATAACACTCGCATATCTTAGCGTAAATAGGTTTTTTCCTCTCGTGCTTCTGCCTTCCGTTCAGTCTTCGTCTGTTATCTACGTTTATAAAATCCCGTCGTACACATATACTCGCATATACGCGACTTCGTTCATCTGTGAAATTATCAAATGACACATTTGAACAATGGTAATTCCAACGTACGCCACCGTTCGCTGCGCTCTCATAAATCCGACAATTCGTACCAGCCTTCTGTGCCGTCAGTGCTCGTTTTACCGCCAAGGCAAAATTTACCCCCGATAATCCCGTAGGAATGCGGCAAGATTTTATAAAATATTTAAAAAACGGAGAAAATCTGTCTCGTAACGTGGGGTAAAAGTGGCGTGTTACTTTTAACGTGGGTAAACTTTTTTTTTTGCCAGATTTTAAGGGTTTCTCATTTTAGTCTGGTTTGCTGTACGATTCGGTTCATTTACCAAGTACCCAGGAAGCTGTTCTGAGAACAATAAAAACCATTCTGTCTGTCTCTTTCGCTCGTGGTACTTTTGTAAGGCAATCACGTCGCGAAAAATACCAACGTATCGAGCAGTGTGGAAATGTGTGAATAATTGATGCACTTTTATCACACAACACCCGAAAGTACCTTGCCAAATATAACGTGTATTGTATACTTGTAGCAGAGAGTCTCTACATCTACAGGCCCCACCAAAAGTGCGTAAAACTTACAACTCTGGTAGTCTCCCCCCTTTGGAAACGTACTTTATCTTTAAATCAAATTCTCGACATCGTTGCGCGCTCGCCGCCGATTCCTGAGCTTTATTTATTTATTTACTTTTTTTTTTTTTGTTCTTACTTTTCTTTTTCAACGTGCACGTATGCGTAGGTAACACATGTCTCGATTACCTACCATGTTGGTTGGGGGCATTACACATGCGGGTTCTTGGAAGGAAAAAAAAGAAGAAAAGGGCAGAAAAAAATCCATTCTCGGTTCCTTCCCTCTTTATTCTCACCTTCGTTTCGTCTTTTAGTTTCATTACGTGTGCAGCTTAACTAAGGCCGCGAGTATTCTTAAATTATGGTAGATGTCTATAGACGTTGAAAGCTACGTATCACTCGTTGAGATCGTAAATTGATCTCGAAACTGTTTATAAATCTGTACACGTTGTACTCGTAAAATGTACTTAGGCCGAAAGTTAAAAATGACACGACGATAGAGCGTAAGCGTGCATCGACATTGATAACTGGCAGGCTTCTTCGAAAGAACATGCATTTTCGCAGCATTTTTTTCTTCCCCGTTACTTTCGTAGCGAAATCGTTAATTTAACCGCTTCTTTGAAACACGTGCCAGAGAAGTGTACTTGAGGAGCGCCGTGTTGCGGTTGAAGAGACAAATAGAAAAATACTGAAAATGGTATCGGGTAGTTGTAGGTTTTTCGCTGATTTGTAACTTAAAAAAATTCTGAATTGAAAATTTTAGGAGACTTGCAAGGCCCTATTCTTGAGCAAGTAGCTCAAAAAAATTTTCTTGCGATATTTAAAGTATTTCACACTTGCCAGAATTTTTCAAATTTTTCGGGGTGATGGTCGTCTGAAATTAACGTTTCACGAAGAAAAAAAAAATGTGTTTTGAGAAGCTGTAAAGTGAACAAACACCTCAGAAAATTTGAAAAGTGTGAAATACTTCTAATAACTTGAGAAAAATTTTTCCAACTACCAGTTCAAAAAGGGGATCCTACAAACCTTCACAAAGTTATCATAGTCTTTTTAAACATCATATTTAGGGTCCAAAAAATCTTGAGAAATTCTGCGAAAATCCTCCACCTTTTTGCTTCATACTTGTACCAAGAATCCCTTGAAAAATTTTAATTTTAAGACCAAATAGCAAATTGTTATTTATAGCCTGCTGTAGTCTTTACCAGCAGTCAACTTATAATTTACCCTGATTTGTTCGTCACTCATTCGTAATTTACCACAGTCTAACGTCTACTTTTCATAATTTTCGTAGGTAATTTTAAAAAATTTTCAGTCATGATTACCGTAATTTTAGCATTAGTGTAGTAGTTTACGTGAACTTTTGGTGATTTACTAAAAATTTTTGTAGACTGATACCTTCACCAGAAATTTACTGCGAGTTTTCTTGTAATTTTCAGTTATTACAATGGTAATATGACCGTAATTTCATCAGTAATTACTGTAATTTTACTGGTAAAGTATTGATATTACTGGTGATTGTACTGGTATTTACCAGTTGTTTCTTGGAAATTGACTGTAGTTTCACGGGTAATTTACGGTAATCTTACTGGTAATTTTTTGTGAGTTTTCTGGTAATTTGATGCGCTTCCAACAGTAATTTTCAAGTAATTCACCGATGCATATACTCTGACATCACTGGCGATTATTGTAATTCGGCCAGTAATTACTTGTCATTTCTTATAAATTTGCTGCAATTTTACTGGTAATTTATCGTAATTTTGGTAATTGTATGATGTAGTTTTCGTGGTTATAGTTAGTAATTTCAATTGTAATTACTGTAATTTAATGGGTAATTACGGTAATTTAACACGTAATTGCTGCAGTTGTACCAGTAATTACTGTAATTTCTCAGAAATGTACAGTCACCTCGCTAGTAATTTGGCGTAATTCTTTTAGCCGTTTACAGTAATTTTAACGGTAATTTACTGTTATTTTACCGTGATTTATTGTAATCTTCTGAACAGTTCATTAAAATTTCATCTGTAATTTGCTGTAATTACCTATGGTTTCTCGGAAATTCGATGCAATTTCACTGATAATTTGCCGTAATTTTACCCGTAATTTACGGTAATTTCATTGTAATTTGCTATACCTTACCATAATTTCAATAGATTGTAGAATTTGAACGAATACGCGAATCTGGATTTCGGTACTACTTGATTGATCATTTCCTAATTTGCTGATGAAATTTTTATATATATTAGGAACATTGGTTGATAATATATTTCATTAAAAACTGTAAATTAGTAGTTCAGTATTCCAAGAAAAATATGTTATGCATTTCAAATAATAATAGATTTGTTTGCGTTTGTTTACGAAATAAATCGTATACATCACGAGTGAAATATTCACATTGTTCGCAACATTGGTGAAAAAAAATTCTAGTATAACAACGTAATTCTTTTTAATGCTTAGGCTACGTCAGTCTGGCCGTGGAAAAAAAATTCGCTCGAGATTCAACGATGCAGACACGTTGAATGAGGTATAGAATATGCGGGCTAGCATCGGTGTGACCTTTTTCAACCATGTAATGAAACGTTTTTACGGTTTAGTACTTTTTCTTCCTTTTTGTTTTTTATTTTTTTCGTATACGAACAGAATGGAGTAAATTTACTCGTAAAACGTACCGATGTATTTTGTTGCGAATATTTAACCTTTCATTTTTTTTTTCTCATTGTTGGTTTTTAGCCATTTAATGATGGTGGTATTGGTACTTGTGCTTTGAAAGTATTTTACCCACTTATCATTATACGATGCTCCGAATGTATTATTATTCAATTGAGGAAGAAGCTGAATTTTTTTCTATGGAAAACTTGGTCATAACGCTCACCCCCTTTCCCCAATCGTACCATTGGCGACAGTGTCCGAATTATTTTTTGGTGGGTTTTGAGGACATTAAAACCGAATAGATGAGGACCAATTGTGATACAGGCTATTACAATCTATCGACCTACAGTGGGTGAGGGGGGAGGGGAATGTCAACAAAATTCGTTTCAGAGTCCTAGGAGATAATTAGGACCATTTTTGCCGGTGTTAATGTCAAATATTTATTCTTCACCCCCCCACCCCAACCCACCACCCGAAAACTAAAATTATTTATTTTGCTCAATACTGACCCGGAAACGCTCAAATTTGGACAGCAGACCTCGGGTCAAAATTCAGTTACGCTGAAATTTGGGAAGGATGTGTGGAGGAGCCAAAACCTCAAAATTACTCTTCTTCGAGCCAAACTACAGATAATCCAAAGTTGTATAACATGCTCAAAAATTAATCTCTTGGGTCAATTAGGAAGGAAGATATCAGGGTTTCTCCCATTTTTTGATCTTGAATTAGGGCTCTTCCTTCCCTATTTCCATTCCAAATTGTGCTAGGATGTTGAAATTTGATATGTGGATTTAGTATAGGTCATAGGTGTGCCTTTTGGGGGTTTTGACCTTTCGGGCCTAGCACGCCCCCTCGCATTCCAGAAATTGTGCTTTTTTGGTGGGTTTTCTTATGTTTTTAGTTTCTTCCTCGTATAACTCCCCTTTAAATTGAGCCAAGAAGTTGAAATTTGGTATGTAGATTAAGTATAGATTCTAAAAGTTCCTTTTGGAAGTTTCGACTTTTCAGCCTTATCGCATCCGTTCACAACTCCGTAAAAGTTGTTTTTTGTAGGGTATTCTTAATGTTTGAGTTGGTTCTTTGTATATTTCCTCCCTCCCCCTCCCCCCTCCCCCACCTCCGCAATCGGGTCAGTAGAT
>FIZR01018747.1:0-13218 GCA_900060175.1 Ferrisia virgata
AAAAAAAAAAAAAAAAAAAAAAAAAAAAAAAAAAAAAAAAAAAAAACTCCCCTCCAAATTAGGCTAGGAGCTTGAAATTAGGTATGTATATTTAGTAGGGACTTTATATGTGTCTTTGGGGGGGGGGTTCGATTTTTCAGCCCCGTTTCACCCCTTTACAATCCTAAATATGGGAATTTTTGGGCGATTTCTCCAATTTTTTGAGTTTATTCCTCGCATAACTTCCCAGCCAAATTGAGCTAGAAACCCAAAATTAGTTATGTACATTTAGTAAGGACCCTGGATGGATACTTTTTTTTTCAATTCTCAAAATAGTTGTAATATGTCACGAAAATCAGGCTAAAAAAAGTATCGCGAAGGGGTGCTTTTTATTTATTTTTTCTCTTTGTTTATTCATTCCTTTACCCAAATGACCATAAGAAATCATTAACATGCTGTATAGTTTCTTGTACGAGTACATACTGCACATAAAGTATTTGTCTTATCACAAGTATAGTACACATGTGTACTTTACGTAAATGGTTAATCGAAATTCATTTAAACGGTAATTTATCGAGAAATCAACAATACTACATACAATGATTAACAAAATAAGTATACGTTTTGTATTCGAATACAAAATACATATCATAGACCTACATTTCATATTCATATGTACTTGCATCACAAAAGAGAAAAACCGCATGAATAAAAAAACCACATCGATGTCTACAATAACGTCAGCCTCCCTCCCCCCCTCCCCCCGTATTCCCATCATCCAGGTAAAGGTACCGATGCCACACATCGTAGAACCCACATACGAGTGCACATCATTTGCGTTCTTTTGTGGTAATAACGCGTGCATTGAAATGAGAATTATACATTTTTATTAATAATGACAGTTTTGAATTTACACGTAGGTATCGAATATATTTGTAATGATGCTGATTGGTGCTGACATATACTGAGGTAATATGTAATGTACACGTATACAGAGTATTATTGTATAGATGATGATTCATATTATGTATACATATAAGTTAGACGTATGCTAGAGAAGGAGCGACCTTACGTAGATTACGTGCTACAATTATACGAGCAAATGGATGAGCACTAAAATCTTCATCGTATCGTTAATCTATTCGAGCCAGCGAATCTGTATCATTCGGTAGTAGGTACATCTAAGCACAAATTGAATTAATGATAGTGTTGTAGGTATACCATCGTACGCCTTACTTACAGCACACACACACACACACACACACAAACACAGTAATACTCGTATATACTCGTACAAGTAAACACATTGTTGACGTACGTTTGGCTCCTTTAAGTTTCGACTTGCGTAATATCATCCCTTCGTCCGAATAATACCTTCGTGTTCATCGACGTCAATAACAGCACAATCACGTGTTTCGAAATGGACGGAAATTAATATCTTACACATTTCGTTAGTAGCCTATCGCAGACTAACAGCATAGTTTATCGACGAGTGACGAGATTGTGTTGTTTGGAAGCGTGTTTTCTTTCCTCTTCGTCTTCATCTACGTATTGCTTTCATTTTAAATTGAAAATTTTATCGAGCGTACAGTTTTACAAATTTTTTTCCTCTTACATACTGGTACGCTCATGCTCATGCTCGCGCCCATATTAACCTCTTGACATTCCGAAAAAAAAACGCGACCATTAAAGTGCCATAAAAAATTACACACACTGATCGAATTCTATTCGCGAAGTCGAGAAATATGAAAATAAAATAAAAAATTATGTTCAAAATGGAAAGTAGGTAGATAAAGTGTACGTATTTTAAATTAGCAGATATCTAAACAAAGATAGATATTACGAGTATAATTTGCGTACAAAAATTCAACGCCTTGTTTAAAATACATATTATCAACGGTAGAGATTCGTACCTTCGTAAAACATGAAATTATAATTATACATATTCCGCTATTTGACTCGTTATATAAAATTTTCTGGATCATTTGAAACATTTTTCAACATTATATCTTAATAAATTATTCGCACTATTTCTGTATTATTAAATAACGTGTAGTACATCACGAATGATTTTTTGAAAATTTTTGCTCTGGTAGGAAGAGGAGTGAAAAGGGAACAGCTTTTCGTGAAATATTATAATCATGTGAATGTGAAAAAAAAAAAAAAAAAACACCTCTTAACCAGTGGTAAGTGTAGGAGGGGTGCAATGAGGCTAAAAATTCTACACCGCCAGAACGTGCATCTAGCACCTCAACCTAAATATACATACCAATTTCAACTTCCCAACTCAATTGAAGCGGGGGGGGGGAGATACAACCTTAAGAAATAAGGAAAACCGACCATAAAACAACATTTTCGGGACTGTAAGGAAGTGCGATGAGGCTGAAAAGTCGAAATTTTCGGAAATGGGCTTAGATTGGCGGTAGGTTTGATATTTTTAGGAGGGGATGACGTCGGGATGAAATTCAATCATGTCCAAATTTCAGGTATAGATTGCTGAGGGGTTAAGATTGCAAAAATTGTTGTTTCTTAGGCCAGTCGATACGTACCAAATTTCACCTTCCCGGCTCAATTTGGAGGGGAGATAGGGGAATAACAGCCGTTTTTCATGGTCGAAAAAAAGGAAACCTTCCTGATTAATTTAGGAGGCTGATTTTGGGATATGTCACACAACTTCTGGATACTCTATTGATTGGCCCGAAAAACAATAAATTTTGCCATTTCAGCCCATCGGCATTTTCTGCCTGTAATTTGAGCGTGACTGAATTTTATCCCAAGCTCATCCAAACTTCAGAATATCAAAACCACCGCCAATGTAAGCCTATTTCCGAATTTTGATTGATTTTCATCCGTGTCGAGCTGAGCAAATGATTTTTAGCTCGGCTAAATAAAAATAAAAACGAATATCTGGCATGATCAAAAACGGTCGTGTTGGTTTTCCAGGACCCCAAAACGGATTTTTGGTGGATACCCCCACCCCCCTCTGTTCCCCGGTGGCCTGGTTTGTTATAAAATTTAACGTGCCTATTGCTACAAATACGATATATTAAATCACGTATGTTCAATGAAAACCAGACTGTTACAGTGTACCGACCAACGGTGAATCGGAGGGGGGGGGAGGGTGAAGAACCGTTTTGAGGTTCTAGAGGATCATTAACACGATTTTTAGCCTTGTCAGATATTTAGTTTTATTTTTATTCATTTATTTATTTTTTTTCCCCCGAACACTAAAATCATTTACTCCGCTCCATAGCGACCGAAATCGCTCCAGTTTGGTCAATCGGCTCAATTTGACGACGGATTAGATTTATATGAGTGAGAACAAACTTGGGTTAAAATTCAGTTATGCCTGAAATTGGGGGAGGGGGTTCTAAGGGGACAAAAATGCAAAAATTTTCTCTTTTCAAGCCAATCGATGGAGAATCAAAAGCTGTATAATATATCCAAAAATCAACCTCCTAAGTCAATTAGGAGGGGAGATATGGGGGTTTTCTCTCTTATTGACTTTGAAAAAGGGCTGATCCACTCGTATCTCTCCATTAAACTGAGCTAGGAAATTTAAATTTTGTACGGACATTTAGTTGGAGCTCTAGATATACTTTTTTGGAGTTTTGACCTTTTAGCTCCATTACACCCCCGCACAGTTTTTGAGTTTGTTCCGCACATAACTCCTCTCCAAATTGAGCTAGGAAGTTTAAATTAGGTATGTACATTTATTAGGAGCCTTAGATGTGATTTTTAGAAGTCTCGACTTTACAGTGCCCTTGCACCTCTTCACAGCCCTAAATATGTGATTTTTTGGTCGCTTTTTCTAATTTTCAGAGTTTTTTCCTCGCATAATTCCCCTTCAAATTGAGCTAGAAAGTTTGAATTAGTTGTCTTGTCTGTGGGTATCCTTGATGTGCTTTTGGGGATTTTTACTTTTTGTCTTATTGAAACCTTCCTGTGCCCGATGCTTTTTTTTTCTATTCTCATAATTGTAATATGTCTCGAACATTTGGCTGAAAAAGCATATTTTTTTTTACCGTTCTTTCACCAAAAACCTTCATTTCTTCCTTCCTAATTGACTTAGGGGGTTAATTTTTGGATATCGTATACCACTTTGAATTCTCTATCGATTGACTCAAAAAGAAACAATTTTCGTGTTTTTGGTCCCTCCGCACCCCTCCCCCCAAAATGGTTCAATTCATTGCCTAATTTTTTATGTAACGTTGCCAATGAAAACCAGACTATAGTTGATCTTTTTCAAACTAGTCGATAAAGAATCAAAAGTTGTATAACATATTCGAAAATCAGTCTCATCGGCCAATTAGTAGGGGAGATTTTAGGAGATTCCCTCCTTTCGGCCTTGAAAAACGGAAAATCCATTCGTATTTCTCCTTCCAAACTGAGACAGATGGTTGAAATTTGGTATATATGGGTACATTTAGCAGATACCATAAATATCTTTTTCCGGGGGTTTCAACTTCTTAGCCCCGTTTCATCCCTCTCACAGTCCCGAACATGAAGTTATTTAGTCAGGTTTTCTTACTTTTCAAATTAGTGACACGCCTATCTCCCCTCCAAACCGAGTTAGTGATTTGGGATTTGCTATATTTTCAACTGTTCTGCCCATTTCACCCTCTCACAGCTTCGGAAATGTTGTTTTTCGGTCGATCGAGCTAGCTAGAGTGCTGAAATTGTTATGTAGACGGGGAGGAGGGGACGGCTAGTCAGCTATTTACCTCAATACTTACCTAGAGCCGCTACCCCTCACCACTGTCCAAGAAAAAATATCACAGAGCAGCGTATAACAATGTGCGGCATGTAGTTCAATATGAGGGGAGTGATGCCTCACCCCCGCGAGTGAAACCGGACTTGAAAGTTTATATGTACCAAGTAGGTGACACAGCCTTCAAGAACATTTTCAGTGGTTAATTTTCAGATTTTTTGCTAAAATTTCATCTATATTTTAGGGTAATGAAAGAATATTACATTATATTTGCACCTCTCCCCCTGGTTCGTTTTTTGAGTAAAGTGGATCAAGTTTGAAATCATTTTAACGAGAATTTTGTCGAGAATGTATTTTTGCAATCGTTCCATAAACTTTAAATTTGGTATGCTTGAGCCCAATGTGTGTCTTAGGCGGGAGGAGGTCTATATTTTCAAACTAAAAGTCATCTCCTCTGCATACAGGTCTGTAAACTTGTTTTTTTTTCTTCCATTTTTTGGAGTATTTTTCATCTTTTTCAAATCCCTCTAATTAATGATAACACCTTGAAATTTGAGATATAGATGTGCATACGGTTATACGAGTACGTACGATGAATGTTGTCTTGTCTCTGTATCTGTCCTGTTGGTTTTTAATTTTGCACCCAAGTTATTACGTATCTATTTTTTTTTTCCTCAATAAAAACAAAAAAGTTGAATAAAATTACTTAGCTCGTAAAATGTGCAAATAAATATACCTAGGACCTACCCACGTTCGGGAATTAAGAGAGCGAGGCAAGACGAGGAATAAAATCGTCGCTCGAAGATATTCTGCAATTACCTCCTTTATGCTATATACCTTACATAGTCGAGTACTTGGCTTATTACCCAGTCTGCGTAGCTCGTAACTCAACACTTCGCACCTCCGAAAATAATAATTTAATTGACCTAGCCATCGAGCCGCGCGGCCAAGGCGCGATCGCGAGAGCTAATCTCAAAATCAAATCTCGCTTCTTCGCACACCTGAAACCTAATAAATATGTCGCCCAGGGGTATATCGTTTAACCAGTAGGACTATTACACACGTTCAGGCACAAGCACGCTGCACAATATTACGAAATTTATAACCTCGAAATGGAAGGAACCGCATGATGATATTCATAGACAGATATCCGATACGTTCGCCACGAGGTACGGGGAGAGAGACACATCTATAATACTTTGCATTGCATATTATACTGGACGATGTACATTTTAATCTAGAATTATTGCGAGAAGCGTGGGTGAATTTGTATGTTCGTTTGAAATAAAACACAAAAGATAAAAAATTCTCTCCTACCGAGATGAAATTTTAAAATCGAACTGGGCTCTGGGCGAGTGCTAAAGAATGTACTTGTTGGTACTCAGTTGAGGCCTTCGATCAATAGGCACGTCCTGCAGCGTGTATACTGAATGCATACTACTTAGGTTTATGATTTCGTAATTATGAGAAAACCATTCGCGTAGGTTTGTCTCCGAGTTACCAATAGATATCCTCTATCGTTCGTATTTTATACTCTGCGTGTGTTTTACATTCGTCACTCGGCGATGAATGGTATTTTGGATTCTTGTACAGGGAGAAAGAAACTAATGAAGCTCATTATGGGGCAGATTTTGATATGTTATGAAATTCGTGCGTGTGTCTATTTCAGTAAACTCGCAATAGTTTCTTAATTGACTATTGATAAGATGATTTTATAATTTTTTCCTTACTTCTGATGTTTCTTGTACTTCTCCACTCGTATCAATGTATTACTTTTTTCAGCCGGCGTGGTGTATGCTTTGAAAATGTTGCTTTTGTTGATTTAATATGTGTTGAATTTTCCTAAAATCTGATCCGAGACGTAAAAATGGTATACAGATTTGAAATCAGTGCCATCAAATACCTCGAAATCGATATACATGACGATAGGTTATCATTTTTTTTTAATTTGTAAGCCCCCCCCCCAACCCCCATATTTGTCAAAACAGCTGCATTGATTAAAAATTAGTAATGCGTACATTTCAACATGTGAATAACGAAGTTTCCACTCCGAGACCTAAACTTAATTGTGGGATGGCGAATTTTGAGGATTTCTGATCGATCGGAGGGGGGGGGGGTGAGAAAAAAAATGGGTAAAAGTTCGTTGCTTTTGTTGATTTAATATGTGTTGAATTTTCCTAAAATCTGATCCGAGGTAAAAATGGTATACAGATTTGAAATCAGTGCCATCAAATACCTCGAAATCGATATACATGACGATAGGTTATCATTTTTTTTTAATTTTTAAGCCCCCCCCCCAACCCCCATATTTGTCAAAACAGCTACATTGATTAAAAATTAGTAATGCGTACATTTCAACATGTGAATAATGAAGTTTCCACTCCGAGACCTAAACTTAATTGTGGGATGGCGAATTTTGAGGATTTCTGATCGATCGGAGGGGGGGGGGGTGAGAAAAAAAAATGGATAAAAGTTCAAAATGATGAAAATTCTTCATGCGTATTGATTTCAAAAGGTTTTTTTATGTGAGCAATTCGAAAATAAAATCCTTTTGACAATTAAAGATATTTTACGCGAGTGTAGATAAACGTGCATTTTACCTTTTGGCCGGATTTTTTATGACATATTGTCAATGAAAACCGGACCATTGCGGACTATCAAACTACAGAGGGTAAGAGAGGGATTACGAAGCCTGTTTTGGGGGTCATGGTCATGGAAAACTATGGAAAACAGCTTCGGCTATGTCAGATATTTATTTATTCTTTTTGATTTTTATATCCCCCCTCACCTCGGAAAATAAAAAAATCATTTGCTCAACCCAATACCGATGAAAATTGGTTAAATTTGGGCAGTTGGCTCGAATTGGCGACGGATTTCATATTTTTGAGGTAGTGTTTTTTCTCACTGGTGGTATTCCTCGTGCTTCTATATTCGCACCGATGTAATATTTTTTCAGCCGGCATTGTACATTTTGAAAATTATGCTTTTATTGATCGAATACTCTCGTTGAATTTCACTAAAATATCATCCACAGTAAAAATGGTTTGCAGATTTGTAATCAATACCATAAAATACCCTGAAATCGATATACGTGACGATATGTTATCATTTTTTCAATTTACAACACTCCTCCCCCCACCCATATTTGTCAAAAGGGCACGAACAGCCGGACTGGTTGAAAATTGACAATTTATGTACGTTGTATTATGCGAATAATGGAGTTTCCATTTCGGGATCAGAATTTAATGGCGAAATGGCGAGTTTTGTGGATTTCTGTTGGAGGGGATGATAAAGAAGGGTGAAAATTCAAAGATGATAAAAATCCTCCTCGCATATCGATTTCAAGGGTTTTTTACATGCTGAGATCGAAAACAGAATCCTTTTGGTGACCAAAGGTATCTCGTGCGAGCCTTCGAGCTTTCAGTCCGATTTTCTGTGTCATATTGCCAATGAATACCACACTATTACGTAATACAGGCCTATGACAGGTAGAGAAGGGGGAGGGGGTTGTATCAAGGAAATCCGTTTTGAGGTCTTAGTCAGGTATTTATTCCTTTTTATTGGTTTGTTTTTTCACCCCCCCTTCCCCCGCCCCCTCAAAACTAAAAATCATTCGCTCAGTCCGGTACCGATAAAAATCGCTTAAATTTTGGTAGCACGCTTAGATTGGTGGTAAATTTGATTTTTTTTGAGCGTGGATGATTTTGGGTGAAAATTTAGGTATGCCCGAATTTAGGGGGGGTGGGGGTGGAGGGTCATTGAAGGACTAAAATGGCAGAAGCTGTTTGTTTTTAAGCGAATCGATAGAGGATCAACAGTTGTATGAGGTACCCAGAAATCATCTAGATAGGTGATCAATTAGGAAAGGAGATATGAGGAAGTTATCTCTTTTTAACATGGATATGTACGAGTATTGGGATAGAGGTCGTTTAGTAAAGATGTAAAGTTTTTGAAAAATGAAAAAAATTAATTTTTTATCACCCTGCCCCCAACCTCCCCCAAAATTTGAGCATTGGTAAATTTTCGCTCAAAGTTATCCACATCTAGGATGGATCATTTAATAGACACAAATGAATAAAATCATCAGGCGATTTATGTACGTAACGTGGCCCAACTTCAACCCCCTCCCCTCGGACTTATGTTGTTCTTTCCAGCTGCTATGACCAATTGATCGGTTACAGCGTTGATAAGCAGGTCATACAACTCAATTTGATTATAGCCTCCGTGTATACGATACCCTTCGAAGGATATGGAATATTGCGATGATTACTTTAATAATTTCACCTATTACTGAAAAAAAAGAAGCCATCGCTATCGAGATATTATTAACGCTTGATTACAAATAGATAGGCAGGTACTCGGAATTATTAAATCAATCGATAATAGATGAAGTATACGATAACAAGTTTGCACACGTTTAGCGACGAAATTTAACGATTATTTGATCCTGTGTACGAGTATGTTCGTTCGCGTCCAAATAAATATGGTTAAATTAATGAAACTGTATAAAAGAAATTCATATCCAGCTCACGTAAGACCTGCCTAATCTTTTGACTCAAATCACTACCCTTATTTCGCTGTACGGTATATTTTCAATAAAAATCAAGACCGAGGGAGAGATAGAGCAGTGATACAGAAGGAGGAAAAAAATCAAGCTACACCTTATCAATGGACAAGCACGTCGTTATTTTTATTGTACTTGTATGAGAATCGATGGATGACCACTTCATCGTCGTGGCTTGAAAATCGCGAATCTTTTGTCGCCAACCCACATACTACACACGTATAACAACAACAACAAAAACATCGGGGTGTTCTTTTTTTTTTTTTTTAAACGTCTTTAGAATCCCTCATACGCTATTACATGTACGCAAACACATACATAGGTACTCGTTTCGCGCACACAATAGCTACAATTTCAGCTTCTTCCTGAAATCATTCGAATAGAAAATCACCGCCAGATTGACGGTGTATTTATGCGGGAGCTCGAATTGCAGCATGGACACAATATGCATAGTTCCATAACATTACCAAGCCCTTCCGTTCGGCTTGCCTTTTTTTTTTCCTCCTTTTTCTTTTCTTCGTCTTTTTTCTTTTTTTTTTTTCTCTTCCTTCAGACTTCTTTACTTAACGTAGTAGGCACCTTGTACGATCCGTATAGTGGTATCTTATAAGTATACATTTTTTACATGGCCAAAATTCGGACAGCTGATGAACGAATGCGACGAGAACGATGAGAACCTGAACAGCTGATAGAGTCGAATTTTTATGTTGTATATTTGCTGACCCTCTCCTTCGGCGCGTACCGACCCGATCCCCGTTCTATACCGCCTTCATATCTACGGTGCACTTTATAATGGTGTATTTTGGAAAAATTAACGTATATTTCAAGGTGTACCGGTTTCTTTTATCACGTACGTAAATATAGCTCACCTACACACGCACACAATCGCACAGCCGTATATTTATTCAAGTTTTAGGCATGGTTGTGAAGAAGCGTAAAGAAAAAAAAAAAAAAAAATTAAATCGAATATCGCTTTGTATTCACGACTTCGTAAAATGACTCACCGCGAACACTTGTTTTTTCTGGCATTATACGCGTATACGGACTAAAATAGTGCAAATATTGCGACATTTTTGAATTTTTTATTCATGATTGATATTATTTTTTTATTATTCGTTATACCGGCTTCTTTGATCTACTGCTTGTTTTGTGCTGGATACCCTTTGTCTCATGTGAGAACTATTCTAATTACGATGCATGTTAGAAGACCTTCAAGCTAAGTACAAAATATTCTAATGTACTCACGTGTCGTATATTTTTTGACTTATCGAAGATTATAGAGTGAGCTGCTCGGTGAGGGTTTAGCGAAGGAATTGAACCGAAGTACTTACCGATTAATACGATATAGTCCATTCATTCTATGTGAAAAAAAAAGCATCGCTCTGCGATGATTTTTCAGCCTGATTTTCGTCACATATTACAATCGTGAGAATTGAAAAAAAAAAAAAGCATCGCGGGTAGGAAGAGTTTAACGAGGATGGATAGTCCCCCCCCTCCCCCCCAAAAGGCACATCAAGGGTCCCTACAGGCGAGGCATGACTAATTTCAGATTCGTAATCTGATCTGAAGGGAGTTATACGAGGAACAAAGTATAAAAATTTGAAAAATCTACCAAAAAACCACGTATTCAGGGCTGTGGGGGTGCAATTGAGCTGACCACTATAGGCCCCCAAAAGGCATACATAGTTCCCCTAAAAAATGTACATAGCTCATTTCAAGTTCCTAACTCAATTAGGAGAGGAGTTATGCGAGGAAAAAACTAAAAAAAAACGATTAAAAACCCTTTTGGGGGAGGGGGAGGGGGCTGTAAGGGAGTGCGACGAAGCTAAAAAGTCTGAATCGCCAGAAGGCATATCTATGGCCCCAACTAAATGTACACACCAAATTTCAACTTCCTACCTGAATGTGGTTGGGAGATTGGGTGATAGGAGGGGGAACAACCTTTTTTCGAGTTCAAAAAAAAATGGAAAACTCCCATATTTGCTCTCCTAATTGACTTAGGAGCGGTTATTTCTTTTTGCCAGAATTAACGCTCAAGTACGAACGAACTTGGATTGGTTTTTGGGCTAGAAGGCCAACTCAACACATTATTCGGATTGGGCGAGAGCAGCCATGAAGATGCAAAGAAGGCCGAAGTGTAAGAAGAGAAAAATGGACATCGAAAACTGCAGTAAGACCGAAGTGGAGGCTGGGAGAATAAATAAAACCAGATGACGGAGGAGAAACAGGAAGAGCTGAAGAAAATAATAAATGAAAGAAGGGGAAAGAGGGGTGCAAATAGGATTGAGGATTTTCGGTAATGGCGCTACATGGACACGTAGGGAATGTACCAAATTTCAATTTTTTTCGTTGATCAGATCAAATTTTCATGATTTACAAGACAACGAGATAATTTTGAAAATTAAAAAATTCGCCAAAATTCAAAAAATGCACTTCAGGACTTGAAATTTTGAAAATGGAGTTCTTTTTGAATATGTACTTTCAATTTATTCGTGTATTGACTCGAAATTTTTCTTTGAGTTGGGATACCGTCCTTATTAATAATTAAAAAAAAGTGAAAAACGTGTTTTTTTTGCTTTTGATTTTTTTTAAGCATGTTGCACTCAATTTCGGAACTCCAAAAAATATATGCGATAGATAACCACCTAACAAAGATGATAAAAAAAAATTCCAACCATAAATACCCTCAAAATTAAAAAAAAAAAATTTGAAAATTTCAACATGAAAAAAAAATTGGAAAAATGTGAACCGAAAATTTTCAATAAAATTCTCATTCATAGTACTCAGTAATATGTATAATCTGTGAAAATTTCAAAATTTTTTACTCCGCCCTTCCAGAGATATCGCGTGTTGAAATTTCGACATTGGGGGTGGGGCGATAATTCCGGAAAGTGTGGGTGTAGGAATTAAACCGTAAGCAACATTTTGTCTCAATCTTGATCGATTTTTGGTCAAGGGCCGTTCTTCACCCTTATTAGGGAAGACTCTTTCAATACAATTGGAAAAAATATCCATCTGCAGAAAAAACTGAACCTATGGGGGAGGGGGGGGGAGATGAAAATATCGTTGTTGTCATTTTCGACATCGGTGCGAAATTTCAATACATTTTTATACGTAGGTTACACGACCATGTTGCAAAATTATCAGTTCGGGAGTTGAGCCTATGGGAGGGGAGGGAAAATAGAAAAAAAAAATCATAATTATTTTCCAAACTCGATGCGAAATTTCAATACAATTTGATAGGTCAAACAACCAAATTGCAAAAATATCAAATTGGAGTGGAAAAGCTGAACGCAGGGGGAGGAGAGATGAAAATAAATCATGGTTATTTTCGAATTCAGCGCCAAATTTTCAATACATTTAGATACGCCACATGAACAAATTTCAAAAATATCAATTTATAAGGGAGAACGAACTTTCGGAGAGGGGGGAGGGATAAAGAGAAAAAATCATGGCCATTTTCCAACTCAGTGCGAAATTTTAATACTCTTTGATAGGTCACACGACCGTAATTGGAAAAAATATCAATTTGCAAGGAAGACTGAACTTGCCAAGGGGGGGGGGGGGGGGGAGATAGAAAAAAATATCATTGTCATTTTCGAGATCAGTGTGAAATTTCAATACATTCTAACAAGGTGGCACGACCAAATTGGAAATAATACCAATTTGCAGGAAAAGCTCAACCTACAGGAAAAGTTGGGGAGGATGTCTCCGTCCCTAGAATTCCTCAGTTTTACAATTCCAAATATTAAAGGTAGACGTATATAAAAAGCGACTCTTTAAGCTCCTTACTTTCAATTCAACACATTTTTACAGATCATCCCATTGTACAAAAAATCCACAAAATTCTCTTTGACTTACAAAATTCAAACCACAACATTCAATTTGCATACGTCCCCAGTCATATAGGAATTCAAGGAAACGAAATTGTCGATAAACTAGCAAAATCTGCTGTATATCCCTC
>FIZR01018748.1:0-18768 GCA_900060175.1 Ferrisia virgata
TTTTCTTCACAGTTTTTCAAAAATCCGTGAAAAAAAAGAAAAAGTAGCATTTTTAACCCCCCCCCCCCCTCAAAAAATAAAGACAATGATGGAAACTTGTCACTAATGATCATTTTGAGTTCAAACAATATGAAAAATAATTCCATTTTTGGGAAAGATTTTCAAAAAAATTTTATATTCGATCATTTGAAAATTTTCCAACTTTAAATGAATTTTGCAAGTTTACAAAATTATACTTTTGAGCTTAGTTCGCAACTATTGTGAGCCCACCGTTTGCAAATTTCCAAAAAAAAATTTGGCTCATTCTGGTATTCACACGTATTTGTGGAAAATTATGATTTTAATTCAAATCTTTAAAGAGTTGATGAACGTATTGACACAAATTTTTCCAAAATCTTCTGTCCCTCAGTTAAGGGGAGGACGTAGGGAAAAAGTTGACAGAAGTAAATTTTGAATTACTGCAGCTGTGAACCTTTCAGGTGGAGGGGAGATGATTTTTTTTCACGAAAATATGTACTTTGACAAGTATAATTTTCAGAAATAAATATTTTCAACTTTTTTAAAGATTTGGCCCATTTTAAAAAATTTAAAAAATGCTCAAAAATGCGTTCTTCTCGTAAATAATGGCTAATACAATAAAAATGAACAGAAATAAAATTGTTCGGCATAAAATTTTATATCAGATTACGTAATTAAAATTTCGGCTTAGAAACATATTTGCAGAATTGTGGATATAGGCTCACGGGGGGGGGGGGGTTAAAGGATCAAAAACCGAACAAGAGATTCGAACGAAAAATAAACACCGGATTCGTATTCAGAGTGTTTGAATTACTCGAAAAGCACACCTTTCCTAATTTTTTTGTTGAAAACAGTTTATCTTTAAATACAGTGGCGAATTTCATATAAAAGCCAACTAACAATTAACAACGAAAGCGTTTTGAAATTTCAGATATTCATTAAATGTGTCGATATAAAATCGTAGGAAAATCGCACCGAATTTTCGCGGCCTCCTTTTGAGGCCTGGTACACCCCCTCCCCTAAATCTGAGGCAACACCTGGCTGGGTTGATGATTTTAGTGTCGTTATCGCATAAATCGAACCCCCTGAAAACGATAATGAAGTCAGATTTAGTATTTGACCTCAATTAATACCTTGTTTTAGTGCAGAGGTATCACCAAATTTTTAGCTTGATTTTCTGTGTCATATTGTCAATGAAAACTAGCCTACTGCAATCTATCGACCAAAGGCAGTTCGAGGAGGGGGAAGGGGGTAGAATACCAACAAAATCCGTTTTGGTGTCCCAGAAGACCATTAAGACGATTTTTGGTCACATCAGATATTTATTTTTATTTCTTTTGCCGAACATTAAAATCATTTACTCTGCTCGACACAGACCAAAATCGCTCCAATTCAGTCAATCGGCTCAGTTTGGCGGCGAATTAGATGTATATAAACTTGGATGACCTTGGGTCAAAATTCAGTTTAGCCCCATTTCGGGGGGGAAGGGGTGCTGAGGAGCCAAAAATACAAAAATTATTCCTTTTTGAGTCAATGTTGCATAACATACCCGAAAATCAACCTCCTAGGTCAATTAGGAGGGGAGAAAAGAGGGTTTTACTCCTTACTGACCTTTGCAAAAAGGCTGTTCCTCCCCTATCTCCCCACCAAAATGAGCTAGGAAGTTGAAATTTGGTATGTACATTCAGTGGGGGGGGCAGATATGTTTTTTGGGAGTCCCGACACCCTCTCACAACCCCAAAAATGTGGTTTTTTGGGCAGGTTTTCTCATTTTTTGAGTTTTTTAGGTTTGTTCCTCGCATAACTCTTCTCCAAACAGAGCTAGGAAGCTGAAATTTGGTATGTACATTCAGTAGAGATCCTAAGCGTGTCTTTCGAGGGTTTCGACTTTTCAGCTCCATTACACCCCCTCACAGCCTCAAATATTTGGTTTTTTAATCGGTTTTTCTTATTTTTTGAGCTTGTTCCTCGCATAACTCCCCTCCAAATTGGTCTAGGTAGTTGAAATTAGGTATTTACAGCCAATAAGGACCCTAGATGTGCCTTTTGGGGGTTTTTGACTTTTTAGCTCCATTGAACTCTTCCTACTCCGAATGGTGATTAGGAAAAAAGTATCGCAATCTCGTCATTGTAATATGTCATTACACTTGTATTAAAAAAATTCGACCACTTAATTACGCACAAAGGAATGAAAGGTTTTGGTAAAAGTTTACATACGAATACGACATGATACGACAGTGACACAACGACCGGTCTATCTACGAAGTAAACGAAACCCATCTCGTAAATTCGACGATAACAATTATTTATTTCAGCAGTCGCGTAATCGACGCAACTGCCCAATAACGCGGGAAAAGAATCAAAATTAATTAATTTTTCGACGACGACGTTGAAATACAAATCACAATTAAAATTTATTATGTAGAGAATTTTACGAATAAATTTATTATCGTCGAGTTTATTATAGCAATAACGTCGATTGTTTTTTTGTTTTTCGTGTGCACACTAGTACAACGTATATTACCATACCATATACAAAAATATGTATGCACATTAACGTAGATTCGAAGTACATAGATATACCACATACGTACACTTTAAACTTCTTAAATATGTATTGGTGTATAGCATAGGGTTTCTATCAATATTACGTAAAGAGAGGGGGAGAAAAAAATAAACTGTTTGTCCTTGGAAAGTTGCAATCGTGGTACTATTTTGATATGATGTACGAGTACCAAAGGTGAACAGAGGATACACGTAAAATCGTACTTATGCATTTAGTTACTACCTGGCGATAATTTCTTTCACATAAAACATAATATGCGTATCGATCTTACGATCTTACGATAATCATAAAATGAACACTGACAATCAAAGAGTGACATATGTTGTCAATTTGTCTAGAAAAAAAAATCTCAATTTTGGATAAATTTTTGTAAAATAGACATAGATAGATTAAGAGATTTTTATCTACATGCCATTTAAAAGCTGCAACGAGTAAATACCTATTACTCAATCTACATAGTTGCAAATAACGAGCTCAACAAAGAAAATGAAAACATGTCAAGTATTTTAGTTTGCCAACTCGATCACGATTCTAATCTAGGTATGTACCACCCTTCAAACGTGTTTAAAAATTATATGAAAAATTGTACTACTTTTTTTCCGCGTGCTCGATCACTACATTACTTACACTCGTATGTGATAAATAACCAAAACAAAAAAGCTGTCGATTTTTTCCTGGCTTTCAGGATCGAAAAATAATATTTCGACTATGTTCGCAATACAAAAAAAAAACCAGTTATGCAGCATGTCGAATATTGACAGGAAATTTATTTTCAACTTGAATCGAATTGGAAGAAAATACAAATAAATATACTTTTTTTTTTCCTACACATATCTACTATTTGGAAGTAATTTTTCACAGATTTTATTAATTTTCAAATTTTTTCACAAAGCTGTGAAAGAGAAAAGGCTGAAATCCACTGCAACGCATACTTGTCCTTGCTGTGATCAAATGATCAGCTCCCTTAATCATATTTCATAATTTGTTTCATCGGCAAGTACTTAGTTGGAGTAGTAAAACAAAGAAATGATTTTCAAGACTGACAACCTCCCCTCAAATTATTACAGGTAAAGTTACAAATGAATTTTAAACGAAGAAAATATTCCCCTTTTTACTACTTTGGCATCACCACCCAAAATCATTTTCTCTTCAGCAACTAAAAATTAAAAATAATGACCTGAAAATTCACCTCCCGAAAAAAAAAATACACTTCAAACGGATGGAAATTTTTTTGACATAGATATAATTTAGGGTGGGGGGGGGTCATTCCGTGGGAATCGTCGCGATTTTGTGAAACCTTTTTTTTCAGTGTCGTCAATCGCAATTATTTTTCGTTTTAAAAAGTGAAGGTGTATTTATTTTTACGTTTTCATAATCTAAGTTGATTTTTACCGATTTTTTAACGCTTTTTTGTGATTTTCGATTAATTTTCTTCACTTTTCAACCATTTTAGTCAATTTTTAATTTAATTTTCGATGGTTTTACACCATTATTTTTTTCACATTTCAGGTCAATTTTCACCCATTTTTTAACATTTTTTAAAACTTAATTGCTTATAGTCAAAGATTACCTTAGGTTTAATGATTTTCGATTAATTTTTCGCACAATTTACCCATTTTAGACAAATTTTTTCACCCATATTTGGATAATTTTCAGCGATCGATAGGGTAAAAAATTGACTAAACCGGTTAAAAAGTGAAGGAAATTAATCGAAAATCACGAAAAAATGTTGAAAAATAACTAAAAATAGACCTAAATTATAAAAACATTGAAAACCATCAAAAATTAGGTAAAAAACGATAAAAATGGCTGAAAATCAGCAAAAATTGATTAAAAACCATGAAAAAAAACGAAAATTGATTTAAATTATTAAAAAAATTGTGGAAAATAATTGAAAATTGGGTAAAAATCACAAAAAAAAAGAGTTTAAAAATAGTTGAAAATTGACTTGAATTAAAAAAAAAAACATCAAATCAACGAGAATTACAAAAATTTGATGAAAATGGGTGGAAATTGATTGTAAAAAACCATTGAAAATTAAGTAAAAAATTGATAAAAATAGGTGAGAGTTGCAAAAAATTGATCAAAAATTACGAGAATATGTTGCAAAAAGGGGAAGGAAAATTGACTGAAAAACCCAACAAGTGAAAAAAATTAATTGAAAATCACGGAAAAATGTAGAAAAATAAATGAAAATTGACCTTAATTATGAAAAAAAAAACATCAAAAACCATCATAAATTAGGTGAAAATTGAAAAAAATTGTGGAAAATCATTAAAAATAGGGTAAAAGTTTAATAAAAATGAGTCAAAATTGCAAAAAATCAATTAAAAGTTGGGGAAAATGTTGGAAGATAGTTGAAAACTGATTCAAATTATTAAAAAAAATGCATAAAATCAACGAGATTTGAGGAAATTTAATAAAAATTGGTGGATATGAAAAAAAAAGTAAATAATCATCGAAAATGAAGTAAAAAGTGGATAAAAACAGTTCAAAGGTTCAAAAAATTGGTCAAAAATTATGACAATATGTCGAAAAATGGGAGAAAATTGATTCGAAATATAAAAATATTCGCTAAAAATCGGGTAAAAATTGATAAAAATGGGTAAAAGAGTTCAAAAAACCGATCAAAATTTGCGAAAATTATTGAAAAATAGGTAAAAATTGAACTAATACACATTGGAAAAAATCGTTAAAAATCAGCAAAACTTGGTTAAAAATTTGATCAAAATGGACAAAAAAAGCAAAAAGTTGATCAAAAATTACAAAAAAAAATTTAAAAATGGTGAAAAATGGCCTAAAATATGAAAAAAATCGATAAAAAGTGCAAACAACCGATCAAAAATTTAAAAAAATGTTGAAAACAGATAAAAATGGACTTAAAATTGTAAAAAAAAACGTCAAAAATTTGAAAAATTTGACGAAAATGGGTGAAAATTGAAAAATTATCATTAAAACTTATCGAAAGTTGGGTATAAAATTGACAAAAATGCGTAAAAAGTGCTGAAAACTGATCATAAATTCATTAATTTTTAACAACTTTACGTCAATTTTTTCGATTTTTCAATATTTTTCGTGATTTTTCATCGGTTATGTGCACTTTTTACCGTCATTTGGCAAATTTTTATCTACTTTTCGATGATTTTCAACAATTTTTTACTCATTTCAGGTCAATTTTCAATCATTTTATCATATTTTCTTCTAGTTTTAAATCGATTTTTGGCTTTTTTACTCGTTTTTATCAATTTAATATCTGATTTTGGATGATTTTCAAAGCCCCCCCCCCCCCATAAATCAGGACAGTTTTTACCCTATTTTTTTATACTTTTTACCCACTTTAGGCAATTTTTTACGAAATTCTCGATAATTTTTAACAATTTTTTTCATATTTTTCAAAAACTTTCACCCATTTTTTAACATTTCTTCGTGATTTTTGATCGATTATTTCCATTTTTTACGTAATTCTATTAAAGTTTTACCCAATTTTCAATTTAAGTATTTTTATCATATTTTAAACCAATTTTTCACAGATTTTTAAAAAAATTTTTCTTGATTCGAAAAAATAAAAATAAAAATCTTACATATGTATCTAAAAATAGTCTTTCTGATCTTTTAAGATCTCGAAACATATTTCGTTATACTGCTCCCTCCTTCCCCTTCTTCAATCGTCTTACCTTATAAAATTCAAAATACACATAAAATCACGGTATAAGGAATCGAGTATCAAAACAGAGTAATTTGACTTGCTACATTTTTTGGATTTTTTTTTTTATTACTCGGACCAATTGACCGAAACTTCGTATCACTTCCAAGGAATAAATCGTAAGGGCTAATTCATGTCACTAGGCTGAACTCGTCACAAGTGAGACTTATTTTTTTGAGTCCGAGTCAAAGATCCTTAAAAGTTCCATTGAAGCTCCGATGAGCTTTTTTTCTAAAGAAAGGTTCGATAAAAAAAAATCACATTTCAAAAAAAAATATGACACACCTTACTAAAATTGGGTCACCATTAATCTCCTTAAATTATCTTATACGCTGATTAAACCAATGTAGCACTCATCAAAAACTTTTTCTCCACAAAACCTCTCTCTGATCGGATCAAAAAAATGTCGCCCCGCGGAAACCTGCACGATATGTGACCGATTTACAGATTATGCACGTTACGGTCGAAATTAAAATGACGAAACAGCAAACTTTGGAGTTAATTTATCTTTGTTTTATTGTACTACATATACATAAAACAACAACCCCACACAATTGCGTACATTTCGCCATAATTCGCAGCCGAATCACATATTTTTTGAGGGTACCGACGACGACGGAGCAAAAAAAAAAAAAAAAAAAACGAAAACGAAAACGAAAAAATAAAAAGACCGAATTTACCCATACGTCTCGCATATACTAATAAATTATTTCGATTTTTCATTAAAATGAAAAATAGTCGCGGCTTTGGGACTACTGGCATAAAGCATGTAAAAGTTCTACGGTTGGGGGAAAGAGAGACGACATATAAGCACATAGACGAGAGGGGGGATGTTAAAATGCGCTATGCGAGTTTATAGCGACACATATACGTACAAAATACATACTCGTACATCGCATCGTCCAAAGTACACTATACGCACACGTATTCGTATATTGCAAAAGAGAAGAAAATTTTACTCGTAGGTAGGTAGGTAGGTAGGTAGATAGATAGACAGGTAGGTAGAGGTATTACGTTCTCTCATCCGGAGGAAGGTTTTTCAGCCAGGCATGGTATAGGTCAGGAGGAGGGTACGGATGGGAGACGAAAACATTACGGTGGTATCTTCATCGCCTTCATCGTCGTCACAGCTCGAAATTTGCAAAACCGAAAATGGCGTCCTATCCAAGCCACGATGGTCGGGGTACGAGCAATGTTAAAACCAGGGATCCGCAGCCGAGTCGTATAGCAACAGCGAGCGGTCGCAGAGGCAGTGGTACAAGTCGCAGTCGGCGAGCAATTTTATTTGAATCCCTCATTATATTAATTTTTAATTTTTATCGCTAACCTGGTAAATTAAAGCAATTCCCGAAGCTACTCGAAAAAAGTAATTGGAAGCTTCGCCCTTGCACCCTGCTCTTCGGCTTCTGCTCTTCCTACGTACGCCCATTCGCCGCCACTTTTCGTGTGGCGACGTTAATATAAATTATTATCGTTTCCCTTTCGTTCTTTCTTTATTTTTTTTTTTTCCTCGTCGTCTTTCTCTTTCTCACTAACTGCGGCGTGCCATTTTCCTCGCTTCCCTCGCTTCGTTCCACACAGGTTACCGGGTAGTGGGTAGAAGTATCACCACCTTTCTAGGTAAAAATATATACATGGCCCTAGGCATTGCTGCACCTATTACTCGGTATCCCCTTCGACACTATGATATCGTACTAATAATACACAGACCGTATTGTCATTCAATAATATGGAAAAAAAAAAAAAAAAAAAAAGTATATGAACGAGAAAGGGTAAAACAACACGTCGCTGACAAACTACGTGTAACTCGACGTTTGAAAGTTTTAAAGCATAAAACATTACTTTTTCCACTGATTTCCCCTCCCCCTTCACACTACATACGCACATTTTTCCCTTTCAAATACACCTCCCACTTCGCCTTATCAATATACCAAACGGTCCTATTCTCTCACTCTGAAGTACTATCTCCGTCTGTTTTTCCTACCTTCTCTTCTGCGGCTTTTCTTATTATTTATTATTATTATTATTTTTTAATCGATATCGTAACACCAACCCTTTTTTTTCCCTCCTCTTCGCCCTCTTACCCATTATGCCCATTCTGCGACGCAGCTTTTCTATACATTATACCGAAAAACCAAACAATACGTTCGCCTAATTTATTACAACGTCGAGCGAAAATTTTCTCATTACTGCCCTTAAAGCCTCTTGGTACCTCCCGACCTTGTTCATACCGTATTTCCTATCTCGTTTGTCGTACAGTGAACGAGTTTTATTTGCGATAAAGTTCCAAATGGCTAAAATAAAACAAAACTTCTGCCATGCAATTCTCATTGATTAGGTATCCTAAGTATGTTAATTCTTGATCGTGGAATCGATGAAAAAAATATTAAAGTTGCTACATTTATGGCATTAAAATGTACCCGAGGGAAGAGGTTAATTTTAGAGCGAATAGCTAGCTTCCTTCACTCCCTCCTCCTCCCGTCAAAAAGCATATGCAGCACTCCTACTGAATTTACACGCGAAATTTCAACATCGTAGCTCAATTAGGAAGGGACATATGCTAAAGATTAATTCGAAAAACCGCAAAAATCATGCAAAAAAATACTTCGGGAGCGCGAGGGGGACACACGATGGGACTAAGAATTTGGTAATCTGAAAAAACACATCTAAAACTTCGAATAAATCCACGTGCTGAATTTTTACTTTTCGGCTCAATTTGAAGAACGTACACGAATAACAGTAACAACCTCAAAAAATTACCTTATCGAGGCTGCGAGAAGATGCAGCGAGAAACGAGACTGAGAACTCGAAACACTCGAAAGAAATATTCAAGATCTCGATCAATTTCCATAATAAATTTCAACCCTCAGGCTTGATTTGAAGGTATAAAATAAGAGGAATATGCACGAAAAGAGTTGAAAATTGCGCAAAACCCGCTTCTTAGGGGCTGTGAAGGGTTGGAACATGGTTGAGAATTCGAAACCCCCATAAGGTATATTTAAATCTACACGCGAAATTTCAACCATCTAGTTCAACTTTTGGAAGGGGGAGGGGGAGGGGTTGTAATGTAAAATTACACCAGGATGAAAAACATAAAACTACCCAAAAACTAATTTTTCAAGTCTGGAGGGGGGTGGGTGTTTGCAAGGAGCCTGAAAAATCGAACCCCGCCAGAAAGCATATCCAGGATTTGTACTAAATGTAAATGTCATATTTCAACCTCATATCTCAATTTGGAGAGGAGATTAGCGTGAAAAAAACTCAAAAAACAAGAAAAATCGTCAAAAATCACTTTTTTGGGCCTCCAGATGGTACAATGTGATGAAATGTTCAGATCTCCGATGGGCACATTTAAGACTCCTTCAATCTCCCAACTCAAATTGAAGGGAGAATGTTGGAGGGATCGCCTTTTTTTAAGGTCATGAAAGGCGGCCTCCTACCCCGATTTACTTGGGAAGCTAATTTTCGAGTACAACGTATAATTTTTGACTCCCTATAAAAACGAAAAATTCTTGCTATTTTGACCATTCAGTACCTCTCTCCTCAATTTTGACATAACTGAATTTCAATTTGACCCTCGGTTATTCCTACTGAAAAATATAATATTCCGCGACACTAAGCTCACCTCCCAAATTTGACCAAAATTGTCGTAGATAGTTCGTAATAGATTAGGCTATAACCCAAATTTTAGTCCCTTGGTTGAGTTCTTCTTTCCAAGGCCAAGAAACCAATCAAAATTCATGAAAAGTGTGACTTCCCTAAAATCCATGCACGTTTTGGTCTATTTTTGGTGGGGCAATGAGGCTCAAAGCTTGGTTTTTCGGCAATTACTTTTCAAATAATGCACTTACGAAAAAAATCTTGAAACAAAAGTTGAGGAGCATTAAAAAACGAATATTTTTGTTTATTTGAGTTTTTTCCCTAGGAGGTCGTAGAAAGGAGGTAGGGCGTTCAAAAAAAATTATTTTCGAAAATCTCCAATTGACACGAATAATTTTCAAAAACCTACTTGATTCGCTTCTAGTGGAATTTTTCATGCATAGTACTTTCCGCTATTACATAAAATGAAAAACATGTTAGGCCGTCCTTGTTTCTCTAAGTAGGGGGAGGGGGAAGGGGAGGAGGAGGAACGGCTCTTTAAAAAGTTGCAACTTCCTCAAGGGATATGTCCGTTATGCTGAAAATTTCGAAAAATTGGTTCAGAAATCCTCAAAAAATAAAATGACGCTTGAAAATTCCTCTTGAAATGAATTATTTACGCCTAGGCGAGTTAGGTGTAAATTCTAACGAGGCAAAAATTGAATAAGTCTAATACAGAGATTTTTGTTAAAAAACAAACATTTTCGTATTTGTACTTTTTTCCTAGGTGGTCAAGTGACACTTGAAAATTCCTCTTGAAATGAATTATTTACACCTAGGCGAGTTAGGCTAAAATTCTAGCGAGCCAAAAATGAAATGAGTCTAATATAGAGGTTCTTGTGGTGGCGGAATTCGATTTTGACAACCACTTTGAGCGTTCGATACAAATTAGGCTTTTGAAGGGGAGGTTCAAAATTTAAAATTTGCCAAATTCTGGACATCGATGTTAATTTACCACGCTCCAAAATTGTCTTAAGACTCCTTAATAGTTTCAAGATCCTAAAAAACCCAAATATCGAATCCAAACCCCGTTTCAGTGTATGCAATGAAATTTCGAAATTTCAACAACCCATTTTGAGACTCAATTTGGGTCCAACAGCAAGAAACTCTCATTAGTCTAGAACAGCAGGTTTTTTAGACCATACAAATTCACCTCAATATTCAAAATTAGACCAATTTTGCAATTTGAGCCTCCCCTTCAGAAGGCCAATTTTGGTACTACGTTCAAATGGTAGTGAAAATCAAATCCCGCGACTACAAAAACTCCAATATATCTATAACTCTAAGATAAGTTTTGATGACTCATCGCCTCTCTCCCTCCAATTAATTGTTCGCAGGTCGAATGTCTGTAATATGCTGGTTTTGTTTGACAATAAGACTACATCAGACAGAAAATCAGACTAAAAATTTTCAAATATTGGAAAATTTCACACTGCACAGATGAAGAAAAAAAACTGCATCACACACACTCTCTTCTCTTCCCTCTCGTTCTACTTCTTTTCGCATTTTTATCATGAACTTTGCCCAGTAAACGCTTCAAGGTCGATCCGAAAAAATCGCTTCGGATCGACGAATAATGAAATTAGAAACAAATTAAGTATGGCGTAGGGTAAAATAAGCACGTACGAATATTGTATGCGTGTATCTGTCTGTCTGATACATTGCATAAAGTTAAACATTACGACACAACGCAACGAACGTTCGAATGCATTTTTCGATGCTATCAAAATCATCGCGAAACAAAATCGAAAAATAAATAAGGCGAGAAAAAAAAAGATAATATCTACGCGAACCGACAAAATTATCGTTCGAGGTTCGATTGGATGCAAATAAGATCAATTATGTCCGCGACCAACGGTACATATCGTTCTTTTCCTGACTGGCTGGCTTTCACCACCCTCTCAACCCGGTCTACAAACTGGTCCCAGGTTTATTCGCATTTTTCCAACCGTCAAGATTGGCGAAACATCGATCAATCAGTTATTTTTTACTTTCTTTCTTTCTGCAATTTGGCTCGAATCAAGGCTAAAATTAAAACATCGTAGAATAATTTTTAATGTTTTCTCTCTCTCTCTCTAACCCTCGATGTTCTCTTCATATATTGTATTTTGACCAGAAGCAAAGTGAAATAACTCAAACTGACTAAAAATACAAGGAAATTTGCAAAACAGAGTAAAATAATTTTGGTCTTCGCGTCATAGCAAGTATAGGTACCTACAATTTTATTCAAAAATTCCACCGCAAGATTAATCAAAATTTATATAAATAATTAAAAACATGAGAGTTGTTGAAATGAGATGAAATTTTTTATATTTTTGGCATAACTCGACACACAGGGAAAAACTGTACAGAACAAATGGAGCAAAACATGCACATCACTTCTTTTCTCTTCTTCACTAGCGGTAGGTAATTTACGTTTACAATGATGAATAATCAAATTCAGACCCTTCAAAATAGTGAATTTTTCAATACACGTAATCCCAAAAATACCCACACAAAACGGCCAGTTCGTTCGATTTAACGTGTGAAAATTTTATATACATACAAATAGGAAAGGTAAAAAGCGAACGTAATTTGATGTTTTGAATTTTGGAATAAAGCGCCTGTATAGACAAATTTTAATGAATTTCTTCGCTGGCAAAATATTAAAATTTAATCTCTCTCAGCAACAATTTGAGACAACGAAGAAAAATATATAATTTTCGAAAATACACCTATAGCTCTAATGCGATGTTTAATAACTTTCGAACAAAAATTTCCAATATTACGAAATTCAATTAAATTTTCAAATGCCGCAGGGTTAGTTTTGCGTATTTCAAATTTTCAAAAACCTCCAAGATGAATATTTTCAAACGCACACATTTCAAGGTAAATACCTGCTGTATTATTTTAATGAAGGAATTTTACAAATTTTCCAACGTCTTTTTTCTTTATCATCTCACCTTCGCAAAAAAATTCGAACATGTTTTGTTTTTAGCGAGGCTATAAAATTATAATTAATTTGCCAAATCGAGTAAATTTTAACTCTTTTTGTCATCCACAATCCGAGTAAGCATATATAGATTCGAAGACATATATTTCCTCACTCGTATCCTTAAACCGCACCTCATCCGGCGTTTCGTTGTGCAAAATTTCAAATACACGCTCCAATAATTATCCATAAATACTAACTTATCTCATCCGTTAAATTTCGTTGCATCTATCGTACATATACTTACATTAAATTCAATGCCAACGTTTATTTAAATCATAACCAACCGAACCCAGCACACGAGTAAGTCGAATTAAATAAACAACCGTAATAACAAAATAGTAAAATGCAAAAAAGAAATCAATTATTTTTCGTCATTAGTCGATATTTACGCAAAAATACGTACCAGAAAGTTCGCCAATTTGTCCACTTGGTACCGGAAATACTGGTAAAATGGAATACCTGTAACAGAAAACAAATTCAACGAGAAAGTTAGTACGTGTCCAACTTTTTCAACCTAATTTTCTATGTCGTATTATAAATGAAAACAAGGCTATTACAGTCCATCGACTAACGAAAGATGGGAGGAGGGGGGGGGGGTGAATATCAATAAAATTCGTTTTGGGGTCCTAGAAGACTATTAAAACGATTTTTAGCCATGTCAGATATTAATTTTTATTTTTATTTTTTTATTTTTTTTCCCGAACGTTAAAATCATTTACTCCGCTCGATACGGACCAAAATCGCTCCAATTTGGCCAATGGGCTCAGTTTGGCGGTGGATTAGATATATACGAGTGAAGATAAATTTGGATCGAAATTCAGTTTTGCCCCATTTTGGGGGAGGAGGTGCTGAAGGGTCAAAAACACAAAACTTGACCCTTTTAAAGCTAATTGATAAAGAATCAAATGTTGTAAAGCATATCCAAAAATCAACCTCCTAAGTCAATTAGGAGGGGAGATATAAGGGTTTCCCCCCTTTTTGACCCTGAAAAAGGGCTGTTCCTCCCCTATCTCCCCACCAAATTGAGCTAGGAAGTTGAAATTTGGTATGTGTATTCAGTTGGGGCTGTAGGTGTGCCTTTTGAGGGATCCAACTTTTTAGCTCCATTACAACTCCTCACAACCCCAAAAAAGTGGTTTTTTGATCGCTTTTTCTCATTTTTGGATTTTTTTGAGTTTATTGCTCGCATAACTCCCCTCCGAATTGAATTAGGAACTTGAAATTGAGTACGTACATTTAGTAAAGGCCCTAGATATGCCTTCTGTGGGTCTCGACTTTTCAGTCCTACTTCACCCTTACACCGCCCTAATATGTGGTTTTTTGATCGTTTTTATGTTTTGAGTTTGTTCCTCGCATAACTCCCCTTCCAAATTAGGCTAGGAACTTGAAATCAAATATGTACATTTAGTAGAGGCGTTAAATGTGCCTTTTGGAGATCTAGACTTTTCAGCCCCGTTTCGCCCCCTTACAGTCTTAAATAGGTAGGTTTTTTGGACTTTTTTATCATTTTTTGAGTTTGTTCCTCGCATAACTCTTCTTCAAATTGAGCTAGGAACTTGAAATTAGGTATGTATATTTAGTAAGGATTCTAGATGTGCCTTTTGGGTGTTTCGACTTTTTAGCTCCTTTGAACGCTTCCTACCCACAATGCAGATTAGGATTTTTCAATTCTCATGGTTGTAATATGTCACGAAAATCAGGCTAAAAAGGTATCACGAAACGATGAATTTTTTTAAGTTGAATAACAAATATTAAACAAAATAGGATATTTAAATTTTTAACTTTCTTCCCGACACCTGTCATTGATTCTATATTAATTCACTTCACACGCATAAATTTTTGGAGAATACGACACCTCAGATCACATACATGACAAGGAAGAGCGTCAGAAGTTGGCAATACGATGTGGATAAATTAAACGCATAATAATGAAAATAACCCCGCATAATACAAAATGAAAATACACAGCAAAATATCACTGATACTTATCTTTACACACACACACACACATCAACTTTTCAAAATTGTTACGAATTATTGCAATTTACTGTAAATGTGTCGCTAAGTTTTTTGATATAGGTACGTTATTTTAGTTCGTTATTATCAATGACAACTTTTTTTTGATCTTATCATTACAGTAAAACTTGATTAATCAAGTTGAAATTTATCTAATAATTGACAGTTTGAGAATGGTAATATGCAATTCTCAGCTTTGAAAAATTTCCATAAATCGAAATACATATAAATTGATAGTTTACGATACGATAAACGACTTCAAGTGTTTCCTATATTTTTGTTTTTGTTTTTGCAATTTTTCAATATTAGTAACATGAGATTGTATTATGCTACATTCATTACAGAGAAGAGAAATTATCGAGAAATTTATTCCCTAGATTTTACAAAAAATGTAGAAAAATGTACTGTGAAAAGAGTAGTGAAAAACAGTCACCACTTATTATCATTTTGTATATTAATAAAATTCCATTCTTGAAGGAATCTTTCAAAAAAAACAATTTTTGAAAACTTTTATTTGAATTTTGCAAGCGGAAAAAATTAAATGATGTCCATTCCGCAATTGGCAGATTTTCAAAAATAAAGCAAAATTTAGTCCATCTCGGTACGTAATAAGAAAAGTCGTTTTTAGATTTTTTTTTTTTTGCAAATTGAAACATAACAAGAGAATTTTAAAGGGATTTTTTTTAAGACTCCTCCTCTTCTTAACCCAGTTCAAGGCTTGTTTTAGCACTAACTACCTACAGAGCTACCACCAAATTTTTACAACTGTAGCAATGAACGAAATAAGATATCTATTGAGATCAAATAACGAATTTGACTTGATTATCGTACTCAGGAAGTTCGATTTATGCGAAAACAACATCAACATCGCCAATCTCATCTGGGGGAGAGGTGCCACTGATCAACAAAACGAAGCCACGAAAGTTCGATGCCACTTTCTTATGATTTTATATCGACACACTAAAAATTTTTTTCTGGTATTAATATGAAATTTGTCATTGTACTTAAATTGAACAAAATTGCATTTTTTTCTCATGTTGAAAGTGGGTCAGAAAATTAGGAAAATAGTACTTTTCAACTAATTCAGATACGCTGAATACGAATCCAGTGTTTACTTTTCGTTCGAACCGGTCGTTCGTATTTTGACCCTTTACCCCACATGCGCCCATGTCCACAATTTTGCAATTACGCTTCCCAGCAAAATTTCAGATTCATTTTAATGGTATAACCAGTTATTTCTGAGAAAAACGCATTTATGAACATTTTTTGAGTTTTTGAAAACGGCCCAAATCTGAAAAAAAAATTGAACTTATCTTGAAATCAACCAACAGGCTCAGATTAGTGGAACATTTGTTACATAAGTGAGGATGACTGGCTCAAAATTCAGTTTTATCAAAATTCGAGAGAGTGGCCGAGAGGGGGGGAGGAGGATTAAGAATTGTAAAAATTGTCTGTTCTTGAACCAATCGATGGAAAATCAAAAATTGTACAAATAATCCATCACTTTTTTTGGGCTGTGAAGGGTAAAACGGGGTTGAAAAGTCGAGAACCTCAAAAGGAACATCTAGAGCCTTCCCCCCCCCCCCACTAAATGTAGATACTTAATTTCAACTCCCAAGTTCAATTTTGAGGTGAAATATGTGGGGTCTAAATTTAAAAAAAAATCAAAAAATGAGAAACCGATAAAAAAACCACCTTTTTTGAAACTGTTATGGGGTGCAATGGAGCTAAAAAGTTGGAACCCGCAAAAGGCCCATCTAGAGCATCCTAAATGTACATACCAAATTTCAACTTCGTAGCTCAATTTGGTGGGGAGATAGGGAAGGAACAGTCCGTTTTCAAGGCCAAAAAGGGAGAAAACCCTCATATCTCCCCTCCTAATTGACTTAGGAGGTTGATTTTTAAATATGTTATACAACTTTTGATTCTCTATCAATTGGCTTAAAGAGGAACGATTTTTATATTTTTTACCCCTCAGCACCCCCTCCCCCAAAATGGGGCAAAACTAAATTTCGACTCAGGGTCATCCTCACCCATATATATCTAATCTGCCGCCAAACTGAACCGATTGACCGAATTGGAGCAATTTTGGTCGGTATCGAGCGAAGTAAATGATTTTGATGTTCGATAAAAAAAAATAAATAAATATCTGACATTACTAAAAATCGTCTTAATGGTCTTCTACGACTCCAAAACGGATTTTGCTGATATCCCCCTCCTAGTCATCTGCCATTAGTTGATAAAGTATGATAGCCAGGTTCTCATTGACAATATGACATAGAAAATCAGGCTAAAAAGACCTACCTCAATGAGTAGCTGGATACCTGATAAGGAGGGATTTGCAAAATTATACCGAAAGAACTAATTTGAGTGGAAAAGAAAAATTGTACAACATCACTACAAAGCTCTTGTCCTACGACAACATTCAGTTGAACCCTGTAACCCCTAAAAATTTTCTAAAAATATATTTGAAATTTTGAAAAAAAATTCAGTTGAAAATGGGTCCAATAAAAATTTTTTATAATCAAAAAATCCATCAAAAACGACAACATCACTATAAAGCTCTTGTCCTCCGGCAACATTCAGTTGAACCCTGTCACCCCTAAAAATTTTCTAAAAATATATTTGAAATTCTGAATAAAAATTCATTTGAAAATGGGTTCAATAAAAACTTTTCATAATCAAAAAATCCATCAAAAACGATTTCGTGATCAACGCTTTTCAATTGTATCTTCGAAATTATACTCCAATAAGAGTTTCTAAGCATCTTATCGAACGGCCCATTTTAAAATTAATTTTCTCAAATCGTTTTACTGAAAAATTTTCAAAATTTTTTGCAGAAGTAATCCAAAGCACACATGTTTAAACCCAAATACGTTATAAAATGAATGCCTATATGGAGTAAGTAAATCGAGTAAGTAATTAACTATTTTTCCTCTGCAAATTATCTCGTTAAAAACAAAAAAAAAACAGAAGGAAACCAGGTCGATGAGTATACAGATCACAAAAAATAAAATCACTGTATGACATGACACGTAAGCTCGTTCATAACAGTTCTCATTCTGGTATCATTATTTCTACTTATATATAAAACCCATCTGCAAAAAAAAAAAAAAAAAAAAACTTATGGAAAAAAATGTATGGTACATATGTTTAACACCCACGTATAGAATTTTTTTTTCACGTTTATTATACATAAATCCAAACCATACAGTACAACTATACTTTAACAATTCGGTTTACTTGCGTGTGATCCGATTTAGGTAGGTTTAGGAACAAGGTAGGTACATCACAGTAGGTACATACAAATAGAGGTAAATACGTCTAGGTATATTAGTAGCCTACCTGTACCTTATACCTACACCAAACAAGAGCATCAACACACACAAATACGAGTACTACATATACCTAAATACTTACATTAGGCAGGCCATAGAAAAACATACTCGTATATGCGCGCAAGTACCACGCCGGAACAGAGTACGTAGAGTACGTATACCTCATTCTATATAGGTATATATATAAAATAATAATAATAAAACCAAGGCCTAACGACGCCAAAAAAGACATTAATAATAAAATATAATAGCTTTCAAACGCATAATTACTTTATCATTTCCCCTCCACCCTTTGCCTACTGCTCCCTTCAGTACATTTTGGTGCGCACCGCGTCGCGTAATACGTTTCTGTTTCGTATCTTCGTGTGCGAGTACAGGTAGGTAGGTACCTCTACCTGCTACCTAGCTACTTACTAATCAACCTATCTGCGTAGACATATTGAATACAATATACCTAGAAATATATATATATATATATATATATATATATATATATATATATATATATATATAT
>FIZR01018751.1:8976-48275 GCA_900060175.1 Ferrisia virgata
CCCCCCCCCAGTTCGATAGACCGTAATAGCCTGGTTTTCAATGACAATATTACATTGAAAATCAGGCTAAGAACGTTAAATTTTCAGCTAAAAAGGTAGAAAATCATCTGAATCCACTATAGTTCCCTTTGGCTTGAAAACCTCGACAGTTTCCGCAAGGTAGAAGTTGAAACCGCTACAGTTAGCTTGAAAATAGCTGTTTTGGTAACACTGTCCAGTCATATACATGTCTAATTTACTATCATATGAAGTGTAAGTCTAATGGCTAAATTTGAGCGATTTTAGTCTCGTGGCGGGGAGGAGGAGAGGTAGAGGTTTCATTGGGTTTTTCATTACTCAAGAATAAATCTTTCTCTTTCGTTCGCATCTACAATACGTCGATGGATCGTAATAATTTGGCTTTGTTTGATAACAAGACGACGAAGATCGGGCCATTGAAAATATAAACAGTCCAAAAATCGTATTAATTAGTTTTTCATAAAGCTCTCCTCATTCGTGTTCCTTCATTAGCACGATTAGACGAATTCATCTCGTATTTCTATTTTTACACCAGTCACACATAATTATACGCGACATCGTCATAAATTATCGCATACGCGAGTTTATATTCCATTCGATTATCATCTTATCACCTCGGCAGCAGCAGGTACGTCGGGTAAATAAATTCCATTTTTCAGGAGATAGGTAGAGAAACAAAAGATAATAATATAAAATGCGCAACTTGTGTACACGAGATGATGAGACTGAAGCATGATACTGGCAGGGCAGCGAGCTAAATGACGTCAAAAACCATATCTCTTTATCATCGACATACTATTTACCAATTATTATACGAGCAATGTAGATGTACACATAGCGTGATTGTTTTCCATAATACACAGAATCAGAAACCAAAACGATGTTGTAATAATTTTCATGGCGACAAAAATTAACTCGTATTTTGATTAGATAATGTATTGGTTTGCTGGTATTCGATAAAGACCAACCAACCAACCAACCAACCAACCAATAAGCAAAAACGAACGACCGATACGAGATGGTACACGAAATATTTTTCCTTTTCTTTTTTCTCTTCCCTCCCCCCTCCCCCCACTTTGTTCATTGCAAGTAAAAATGACGCTTATGCACGTGATATGTCACATTTGCAATGGTATACGAGCATCGCGCAAGGCACCATGCATTTTACGAGCTTCCGTATCTGAGTAAAAAAAAAAAAAAAATTACATGCAACAGAGAAGAGAAAGAGAGAGAGAGAGAAACAAAAGACGATGGCTGATGGCGTCGTGTCCGACCGTTTTTATGATAATTGGATCAAGGCTATATTATGGCATCGTATGGGTATACGATTGCTCATTCGCTCGGGTACGAATGAATTCCAGCGGCCGATATACAGCACATTGGAGATCGGACATCATTGGTCGAAAAGGAATTAATTTTTTTTTTTATGGCGAAAACGTTATTGGCAAATGCTTGCTAGCGGTGCAGAAATAGAGCACACCGCAACCCGCAAGTGCACTGATGTATACGAATTACACGAGTCGAGTAGATATACGTTTACGTAGTACATCGAAGATATTTTTAACAATGAGTCGCACAGTCGTCTTTTTATTTTACACCCCTCGCGTTCACCTCGTCCATTCTAATGCCACCAGAGAGAAAGTCAAAGGATCCGAAATTTCAGCTGGCGGCAGAATTTCAGGCGGCAACGTATAATACCAAACAAATTACTACGCAGAGACATTTTTTTTTTTTACAACTGGAAAATAACGTTACGAAAGTTTTTGGCGAATTTGAAATTACATTAGGAGAAAGAAAAAAAACGTTCCAAGCGGCGCGACGCGACGCGACACGACAAGTATTTAATGAAAATTTTTTGTTTTTCTAGACCGAAATTTTGTCCAGTAAATTAAGACGTAGACGTAGCATAGATAATAAAATTAAAGATGAGAATCGAGTCGGCACGGTGTGGCGTGAGCAGAGGAGTGAAAGGATACGACCTTAAACGCGATTACCCAAACTTATCAAGACAAAAGTTTTAAAATAAGGCGATACGAAAACGGAGATTTTATTTTTTACAGGTCTAATAAATTTATAAGGTAAAAGAAGGCAAACGAGGAAGGGTGAAATATACTCACACTCGCGCTAAAGAAATCGAAAAAAAGAGCAAATGCGAACGAACGCACCTAACCTATCCATAATGTGAATTTAATTTTAGTTTGAGTGTTGACCATTTAAAAAGGTGTTCAGTTAGGATAAAAATAATTCGATCAGAAGTCCTTAAGAAATTGATAATTTTATTTGACACAGATATAGATTATTAAAGGAACGGAATTAGAGAGAAGGGGGGGGGGGAAGGTGGTGTCAGTAGAAATTTGCAACATGAAATTCCGTTAAGAAATTTCAGTGTTATCAATTAAAGATGGAGAAAACAATTTGAAATTTAACGTAAAATTTTCATCAGTTTCAAAAATTATGTTATAATTTAAAATAAATGTTGTCTGATTTAACGTACTTTTTTCAAAATTTTTAATAATTTTTCGATAATTCTTCCAAAATTTTATAATTTTATTTTGCATACGATTTCACATTTTACGACAATTTTTCCATGAATTTTTATGTTTTTCAATAGTTTTTCCAGAATATTGGTAATTTTTTTTTTTACTATATACACAATTTTTTTGATAATTTTCTCTTATATTCTACAATTTTTAGGTAAATTTTCAAATTTTATGACATTACTTTTTTTTTATAGTTTTCGATGAGTTTTCTTGTTCTTTACACATTATTTACAACTTTTTTGCTCATTTTTTAAAACTTTTTCACAACTTTTACTCATAATTTGGGTAACTTTTTTATATTTTTCGACACATTTGTATAAGTATTGGTTAATTTTTTTATACTTTGAAGCACTTTTTTCAACTTTTTTTTTTCAAGCACAGTAACTTTTTCACACTTTTTAAAAATTTTGGTTGAGTTAATTTTAATTGGTTAACTTTTACAAGATTTTTGATAATTTTTTTAATTTTCACGCACTTTTGTTAATTTTATTTACGCAATCTTTAAAAATTTTTTTTTGCTAATTTTGAGTAAATTTTCATGTTTTACCGAACTATTACGCTGATTTTAATTTTTTTTCTGTACTTTTACGCTCCTTTTCAATTCTGCAATTTTTTCTCGTATTGTAGGTAAATTGTTGAATGGCCAAGACAATTTTTCAATAAATTTTGACAAATATTACATTTTTACATACTTCTAGCCTATGTTTTAGCTCACTCAATTTACATACCTAATTTTAACTTCCTAGCTCAATTTGGAGGGGAGTTATGCGAGGAACGAACTCAAAAAACTCAAAACATGAAAAAATCCAACCAAAAACCCCATTTTTTGGGGCTGTGAGGGGGTGCAATGGTGCTAAAAAATTGAAACCACCAAAAGGCACATCTGAGGCCCCAACAAAACGTACATACCAAATTTCAACTTCCTAGCTCAATTTGGTGGGGAGATAGGAGAAGAGGAGCCGTTTTTCAGGGTCAAAAAAGGGGAAGCCCCCATATCTCCCCTCCTAATTAGCTTAGGAGTTTAATTTTTAGATATGTTATACAAATTTTGATTCTCTATCAATTAGCCCAAAAAGGGACAATTTGACGTTTTTTGCCCCTCAGCACCCCCTCCCCCAAAATGGGGCAAAACTGAATTTTGATCCAAAGTCATTCCCACTTATATACGTATAATTCGCCGCCAAACTGAGCCGATTGACTAAATTGGGGCGATTTTGGTCGATATGGAGCGGAGTATATGAATTTAATAAAAAAAATATCTGATATGGCTAAAAATCGTCTCAAGGGTATTCTAGGGCCTCAAAATAGATTTTGTTGATACCCCCCCCCCCAGCTTGGTTTTCATTGACAATATGATATGAAAAATTAGGCTAAAAATTGAAAAATTGAATTGAAAAAATTAAAAATCAAAAAATAAAGAAAAGTGTCAAATGGAAAAAATTTTAAAAAGTTGAAAAATAAAAATAATAAAACATTAAAAAATTAATAAAAAGTAAAATACATTGAGAAATAAAAAAAATTTTAAATCAAATGTCAAATTGTTTGAGTTGAATTTTTTGATCAAAAACTCGCGATGAAAGATGATCATTAATGATTATTGCACTTCATGTTGAAATGTTAAAATGTTGTAATAAAAATGTCTAATCATTAAAAATAAAAATAAAAATAAAAAAATAAATTATACAAAAGCTGAAAAAAAATTAAAAATTTGAAAAATTAAATTAAAAAAATTAAAAAATAAAAAAGTATGCAATAAAAATTTTTTTCAATCAAAAAATTTTAAATTAATAATTAAAAAAAATAAAAAACATTGAAAAATAAAAAAATTTTTAAATAAAGATTTTGCTAGGGACTGATAAAATTAAATGTGACATTGGAGGGAAAAGAAGAGTAAACGGGTTTGAGTTGAAGTTTTTTTCAAAAACTCGCGATGAAAGATGATTATGAATAATTTTTGCACTTCCACGTTAAAATATTAACATGAATATGTTACATATCCATGATCTAGAATTTTTCCAAGGCAGGAAAAAGTGCCTAAATTATTTAAAAGAAATTTTTTAACATTTATCTCGTGATTTTTAGCTAATTACCTAAATTTTTTTACATGTTTTCAACTTTGTTTCTACCATTTTCAACGACACATTCTGTTCGATCCAAATACCTTCTGACACTTTTCTGGCTGTATTTTTCATTGCGAAGACCACCAATCTGTCAGTAGAATTTCACTACCACACATTTAAAGCGCATCCAAAAATAGTAGAATTATCGAAAAAAATTTTAAGGAGTAGAAGGAGAATGCTGAGAGGTACCACTTCGCAGCAGACGGTTGAAAATCACAAAATATTTCAGTCACCTCACAGCTCACTCAATCCAAGCAGACTGTACTTTAAAGGGGTGAATTTTCAACGTGATTTAAAATTTTTCATTCTCCATCGAATTGAAAAACAATTTTTACAATCTTCAATCATTTTCATTTCATTTCAGAACTTTCACGTGAGTCAATTTTAACTCAAGATGATGCATCGTTTTTGTCGTTATTACTAAATATAAATACCGTTCATTTCGGTCAATGTGGACTTTTTGAATACAGAAAACCTACGGACACAGTGGTAAAGGGATACGGAAATTTTTTGCGCAGAGTTACTCCACACTTCTCCGTAAGGAGCGCTGTTCAGTGTTCACTAATTCCTGTTCAACCTATTCACAATTCTGGCCTTAATTCAAAAAAAAAAAAAAAGTAACTACCATCGATTATTACAATTGGTTTGAAAGGATGAAATTTGTTATATGAATTAAATGATGTCCGAAATATGTTTCTAAGGGATGTTTACCCTTCACCAGTCCCTTCTACCCAATAGACCTGTAAAAAATATAGATTTTAATCTAGATAAAATGCTACCAACGCGCAGTAACCATACACATTCATATTCGTATTCACGTCCTGCCGAAAATTCTTCTTTCGTCGTAAAATTATCAGAATTCCCACGAAATGTAGATGATGATAAATTAATGCATTTATTTAAGCGCCACATCGCATCGTGGCCGGAAATGAACATACCTACGGTGATTCGATGTACGAGCGAGAATCTAGAGCAATATTTACCATTATAATGAGAAACCCTGGCCTGGGTCAAGAAAACATGCATATACATTGTCTGGTAAATACGTATACGCCGAAAAAGAGGAGGAAAAAGAAAAGAAACGGCCGAAGGACGTTGAAAATTATCACGCCGAGTTCAAGGTGGTGATAAATGCCACGATTCGAAAACAACAAAAAAAAAAAAATAATCAACGTTCGCGTTCGCAGTTCAAACAATACTCGTCGTCGTATATTTCCGGCTTACTCTTGCCTTCTGTATTCTGTTGTAATGCGAAATTATAATTTAAAAAAGCGAAAAATACGCCCCCTTTGACGGCGAATCGTTTTTGATTTCAAAGAATTATAATAAATGAGTACGACAGTCCGAATACAGCTGTTACAAGTTCCCTTAAGATGCAATATTCCATCGAAGCCATCGCTATAAATTCTAGAGCAAAAGTTACTCTGCTGGGTTTATTAAAAGTTCCTTTCAACGAGCAAAAAAATTAGTTGATCTCAAATCATGATGGACGATGACGAAAGGAACCTTTCGTAGTAGTCTGCGAAAACCATTTATTCTCCAGCTCAATAAAGCTAATTAAAGGGCGAATAACTTCGTTGAGGATGATGGGCTTACAATGAAATACGAGTAAAAATTAATATACTCGATAATAACATAATACTTCAGTGATTATCACGTGCATGTTTTCGTTTAGTCGAGGTCGTCACATACTTTTATGCCTTAATTTGATCACGAATATGGCAGATTTCGTAGGCGTAAACTGAACGCTAGATAAATCGTAATACCTGATTTGTATCTACAATACACGATTCTCATATAGTCTTAGTATGCTCAATACATATGCCTAGCTATTTGTATCCTAATAAATCTTCCTTACCATATTTCCCCCGCTATGAAATTGCTTAATTATAAAGTAATAAAATATTGAAAGAAAAACCTACGTATTTCCATCCGAGGGTGGTTTTGCAACATTCGCAGTATATGTCTGCCACAGCGTGAAGACCAGTCAGCAGGACTCTTTCTTCAGCTGGACCACAACCAACGTTCACGCTGTAAAAATTATTAACAAAATAAATAATTCAAATTTTCAATAGAACCGAAAAAAAAGTGAACCAGAGCAAACCAGAATTTTTTTCATACTTACACAGAATTAAAAAGATACGCTCTTCCTTGGCTGCCTTGAAACGACTGAAAAAAAAAATTTACAAAAAAATACGATTAACAAAGCGCACGTAGCTATCTAGATACATTTGTTATTATCTATACCTTCATATGGTATTGTTATCTTAAATAATCTAATTTCCGAAGTACGTCTGCCTCGTCATCTATGGCATGCCTTTTCTTCGACTTTAAAACGAAGTACGTAAAAAGAACCTGTACAGAATCTGTAGGGTACGACTATGATGAAATTATCAATGATGCGTTCTCCGGCTCCCTTCATAATCCTCTATCACGTTTTAAAATTCTGATAAATTGCCAAATTCAAGTACATTATATTTTGTATGCAATTTTTACGTTGTAAAATTAGCAAATTCGTCGATTACGTAATGTAAATCGTAAAATTTTTCCAACAAATATAAATTCAATGATACGAAAACGTTTAACACTTCTCATTATTCCACGCCAATGCATCTCCTAGCTTACGTTTATGGTAGTGAATTCGCCAAAATTCGATACAGCTCTCCAAAATTATTCATTTCCAAATTCTCTCGTATCTTCGCCAAATTGTCATAATATCAAAGATGAAGCCGATTTAGAAAATACCAGATATCTATTTTACGTAAGCACATCCCTAACAAAACTGAATATTGGGCCAGTTGGCTTTGATGAGGCAGGGGAGGGAGTTGAATACATACGAGTTGGAAATAATCTCGATTAAAAATTTATTTATGAAATTTGCAAAAGGGATAGGGAGAGAAAAAAAATCACAAAAATGTTTTTTCCAACTCCAATCGGATAGAAGATTAAAAATTGTGCAGTAGGTCCAAAAATCAGCTTGTTACATCGATTAAGAAGGGATGATACATGGATTTACCCTTTTTTAATCTTGATTATTTACCTAACTCATCCATGTCATTGAAGTAGGTAGTTGAAATAAACATGCCGAGGTGGAAAGCAATCCAGGTGTGTTAAAGGGGGGCGGGAGGTCCACCATCAAGAACCCCCTTCAGTTGCTGAAATGCGTGCGCATTTTGGGAAGTTCGCACAAGCTTTTCAACGTAGTTTGTTACATAACTCTTTCTCAAATTGAACGAATCCTCTTACAGCGCCTAAACAGTTGATTGATAAACCGTTTTCACCATTTTCCACAGGTATTTCGCCTTGCTAATCCCCTCCCTCCCCCAATACATGTAACCGTCAATTGCAAAAACCGCAACAACAATTTGACTAAAATTAAATAAAACCAAAAAGGAAATCGGTAGAAGTAACATTTTCGTAAATGGTTGCAATTTGCTTGAATGTTTGAAGCGCATGCGCCAAATTTGTTTTATGTGCAAAAAATGCCCGACGCGCAGGCGCCAAATTAAATTTTTTCAACAAAATTAAACGAAAAGTAAGACTATTAAAAAATCGTAAATCGAAAAAAATTGACTGGATTTCTAAATTGCAACCAAAAAAAAGCATCGGTTTTTAGCCTGACTTTCGTAACACATTACAATCTTGAGAATTGAAAAAAAAGCATCGCGAAGTGAGAATGTTTTCCTAATCAGCATTACGGGTAGGAACGGTTCAATGGAGCTAAAAAGTCGAAACCCCCAAAAGGCACATTTAAGGCCCCTACTATATGTACATACTTAATTTCAAGGTCCTATCTCAATTTGGAGGGGAGTTATGCGAGGAACTAACTCAAAAAATGAGAAAAAACTAGTAAAAAACCATTTTTTTGGGGCTGCGATGGAGTAAAATAGGGCTGAAAAGTGGAGGCCTCAAAAGACACATCTAGGATCCTCACTAAATGTACATACCAAATTTCAGCTTCCTAGCTCTATTTAGAGGAGAGTTACGCGAGGAGCAAACCCAAAAAATGAGAAAACCTGCCAAAAAAATCACATTTCTGGGAGGGGAGGGGGTGGGGGTTGGTTGTGCAAAGGAGCTCAAAAGTTGGAACCTCCAAAAGGCATAGCTAGGGCCTCTACTGAATGTACACATTAAATTTCGACTTCCTAGCTCAGTTAGGTAGGGAGATAGGGGAAGAACAGCCCTTTTTCAGGGTCAAAAAAGGGGAAACCCCCATAACTCCCCTCCTAATTAACTTAGGAGGTTCATTTTCAGAGATGTTACACAACTTTTTATTCTCTGTCAATTGACTCAAAAGGGGGCAATTTTTGCGTTTTCGACCCCTCAGCACTCCCTCCCCCAAATTGGGGCATAACTGAATTTTGATCCAAGTTCACCTCCACTTATATATATCCAATCCGCCGCCAAATTGAACCGGTTGACCGAATTGGAGCAACTTTGGTCGGTATCAAGCGGTGTAAATGATTTTAATGTCCGGGGAAAAGGATAAAAAAAATAAATATCTGACATGGCTAAAATCCCATTGGACTGGGAGACTAACATTTGTCATATAAATTTAGTACGGGGCTCATATATTATATCACAAGGAGAGGGCATTCACTTCAATTTCAACCTGCAATGTTATAAAAAGCGATACTCCTTCAGAACTACCAGTCTATTATAGAGTATTAACTTTCAGTGAGGGGGAGAGGAGGTGAGGTGGAGTATCAATGGAATCTATTTTGAAGTTCTAAAAGACCATTGACCGTTTTTGAACATGTTAAGTATCAATTGTTTTCATTTTTTATTTAAAAAAAATTTTTTCTCAAACACTAAAATGATTCAGTCAGAGCTCAATACCGACCAAAACCACTTGAAATTAGCGAAAAATCAGAATTTTTTCACATTTAAGTTGAATTTGATACCTAAATTGTTAACAATCTATCATTTTCTTTATGGGACTTCAAAAATTTGGAACACAAACTCCCAAAAGTGCGCTTTTTATGGCTTAAAAATATGCACAATTTTTTTTAAGTTTTCCCCTCGCTAGCCCCTTCTTTGAGAAATTTCTTGGTGTGTCTACGTAAGAGGCTTAATTTAGTTGCATATTAAATTACATAGAAGTGGAAATTACCTCGGGTAAAAATTTAGCAGTGCCCAAATTTAGTGGACAGAATACTGAGTGGAAAAAATCGCAAAAATTATTTGTTTACAAATTAATCAATATGGAACCAAAAGTTGAATAAAATATGCAAACATTAGCTTTGGTTCTGAGAAAAAACCATGCCTCGCGTATTTTCTCCCCTCCCCCCCTCGCCGTTCTCAAATTGTGCCAGGATGCTAAAAAGTGTCGTGTAGATTTATACTCTGTTTCACCCCCTCCCCTACCCCGAAAAAGTAACTTATTGTTAAAGGACCCCTCCAAAGGTTAGGTCAGATTTTGACTATTTTCAAGTCCTCTTTTCGCGTAACCCCCTGCCCCCCACAACTAAAATTTTATAATTTGAAGTTCGTGAACATAAATTTAACAGTGGTCGTATATATTACCCCTTTCGGGGATCGCGAGTTTTCAGCCTCATTGCATCATCTCACAGCCTCAATACAGATGTTTGAGTGGCTTTGAGCTAACGAGTTGAAATTTGGCACACAGATTTCAAACGGAGTCTGCCCCCATACACAAGAGTTTCGAACGTCTGTAGCTTCGTCTATCTCCCCCTCCCCCGCCTCGGATGGTTGGTTGATTTTAAAAAGCTCGTGCAATAGAACACATTCAGCGTAAAACGCATTTAAGAAAATATTTGAGAAGTTACAAGCGAATAATCAAATCTCGAAAACTAATAGCTTCGCTCGTTTTCTCATTCCCAATGCTTGGCGTAAAGTTCAATTCTCCTGAATTAGTATCGAGCAATTTTTACTGATGGAAAAATTCATCGATCAAGAGGTTCAAAAATTAATTGTCAATAGTTTAAAAAAATTTCACAATTCATCGAAGCATCTTCCTTGAATTATCAGTCATTTTAACGAGAAAGTTTTGTAAATTAGTCGAGTCACGAAAATTAATGGCATAATTCTTTCACACTAGTTTTCGGAATGTCTCAAATTTTACACTGACGATAAGATTTGGAATTTTTTTTTCAATTTTTACGATGTTATTGTCGACTATTTTACGATCAGTTGATCGTTACGAAACACGCAATATCAACAAAAAATATTATACTCGAATAGTTTTCACACAATAGATTCGGCAATTTTCTTAATCTCGATCACGTTGTTAGAATTTTTAGATCTTAACGCGTCGGTGGAAAAAATAACTCGCAATTCTTCGCAGCTGTTAATCTACAGAGAAGGATGCGAGAAGCCAAACGGAACAAATGAAGGTAAATTTAAAATCGTTTAAATTTGAATTCCGCGAGCTTTTCCATTGTGTTTAGGTATTTTATGAAGAGTAGGGTAAGATTAAACGCGATCATCAAACATACTTCAAATACACAAAATTGTGTGAAAAAAAAAAATGCGAATATTCCCATCCTTCAAATTGTTGATAAGTCAGTTAAAAATGAATTTTCATCGTACAAAAGTACCCCTGCTGTACGGCAAGCTTTACGATTGACGCGGCGCTAATTAGACGTATGGAAAATAAAAAAAGACATTACCCCCCTCGAGAAAACCAGGAAATGATTTTTTTAACGCGTAATTAATTCTAATCAAATGTTCTAGACGCGTACATAATACACATCGACGCGAGTATTAAGTATTATGTAATCGATCTACGTATATACCTAAGCTTGCGGTAATATTAGCCAGCGAGTCTCGGATCAAGGTCAATTTTTTTTTTTTTTTTTTACCTTCCTTTACATCGTAATACGAATACGATGAGTATTTTCGCCAGTTTTATAAACATACCTACTTTAATACGACACTTGGTCGCATCGCATGTAAATGTACATTACACACTTACTACGTTACAATGTACAAATAACTACGTAGTATGCACACACTGCACAGATATAATCGCATACTACCGCACCATAATAATTTGAAAACTCGAAAGACAAAAGCCTATTACCAACGTGAATAAGACTAATGAAAAGGTGATAAGAGCAGAGGGTAAGCAAAAACAATACATCTTACAGGAAGCATTCAAGTACACAGGATGCATTTTATGATTAGGCAGTCTTATCATAAAACAGGTTTACAGCTAGAAAAATTAAGTAATTTGACGATGAATGGGTAAAATTTGCCGAGTGCATTGACCTTTTACCAAAATTTAATTACGGTAAATAGTATAAAAATATAATTTTTATTATCCGGCTTGTTGTGCAATTAATTTATTAATGTATCGAGGCTGGTTTCATTTGGAAAAAAATATTCATTATTTTTTGTGAATTTTGAAATTCTACGTTTATCTTTACAGATGCTTAATTTTACAAAAGATAAGAAGCCGATAGGTTTGTAAGAACTCATTTCCTTTTTACAAAATGTTACACGATGGTCACACTCATCCGAAGGCGATTTGTTTGAATGATTGCCTATCATGTGGTGCCCTGGTCGCCTGCATACGCTGTATATTTTTTTCGACCAGAAAATGGCTACTTTTTGCGTAGCAGTGTTACCAACATATGGAAAACTAACGAAAACCAACGGCTACGAAAAATCAAAGGTTTACAATTTTGAAAAAATAATGTTGGGTCGGACAGAGATCGAGGAAATGAGTAAAAGTTGTCAGATGAAAATATTGCCTAACTCAAGATACGAAGGAACAGCGACCTAAATAATTATGAAGATTTAAACATTTTCTTTTTTTTTTTTTTTGGACCGTCATTTTCAAAGCTTTTTTTGGAACTTGAGGGCTGGCAAATCAGCATATTTGGTCTCCGCGCGTAAAAAATGCTATTGAATAGGACTGATTTGAACATTAAATTTTTTTGGATGAAAGCTCATAATGCTATGAACTTCACAGAGATTTCGTTGTGCTTGGAAGCAGGAGCTCTGAACTGAACGACTTTTAGGGCTGGTTCCAAATTTCAACACTTTCGATACATTTTCCATATCGAAGCTTCCGAACTATTTAACCCCCCCCCCCACTGGTCCAGTATAAGCTTCCAATCTTCCACTTATTTCTGACATTTCTGACGTGTTCTGAGTGTTTCTGTGCAGATTTTTTGCCATTAATTATCAAAGAGAACCAGAATATGACGGACTATTCCTCGTATATCGCATACGGAATGACAGAGGGAGGGGGGAAGCGGTCGATGAAATTCACTTTGAGGTTTTAGAAAACCATCAAAATCATGTGTAAGCTGTCGAGTATTTATTATATACATTTTTTCGAAATATTAATTCATTCAAAAACAAAAATCATTCCTCGGCTCGATATCGAACAAAATCGCTCAAATTTGGACCGTAGGCTTAAATTGACGAAAGATTAGATATATACGAGCGACGATGGCCTGGTGTCAAAATTCAGTCTTATTCAAATTTAAAGGAGAGGTTGTTGAGGGGTAAAAATCCCAAAAATTGTTTGTTTCTAAGCCAATCGATAGAACATCAAAAATCGTATAACATATCCAAAAATCATCCTTCAAGGTCAATTAGAAGGGGAGATAAGGGAGGAGGGTCCCGTTTTTAACCTTAAAAAATACCATTTCTCCCCTTCAGATTGAAATGCGGGGTTGAAGTTTGGTAGGTAGATTTTAGTACAGGCTCGACACGTGCTTTCTGATTGTTTCAACACTTATTCTCCATTGCACCCTCCTCGTTGCCCCTGAAGTAATTTTTTGGGGAGAAATTTTTTATATTTTTAAAGGTTGTCCTTCCCTTATTTCCACTTCAAATTGAACTGGAGAGTTGAAATTTGGATTATGAATTTAATCATCATCATCAATAGGACTCAGTCGCTTATGACCATATTGCACCTAAAAGAGGGCGCCACCTATCACGATCCTGTGCCTGGGAAGTAGCTCTTACCACCAGAGCCCATTCAAACTTTGATCACGTCAGACCAGCTGATCGAAGATCTTCCTCTCCCTCTTTTACCAGGGGCCTTATAAAAGAGAATATCTTTTACGAGATTTCCAACTTCTCTCCTGGTGTGTTTTTCACATAATACATTTAGCCTGACTGGCTCCTGTATTTCGTACACGATTGAAATGTTGGTTCATCGCGCTGTCCAGGGTATTCTCAGCATCCTTCCCCAGACCAACATCTCGAAGGCGTCGATTCTTCTTTTATCATCCGCCTTTAACGTTCATGTTTCCGTGGCATATAGAAAAACAGAGAAAACAAGTGACTATAAGTCTCTTCCTTGTCTTTCTGGAGATCTTGTTATTACATGTGACATTATGCAGTCTGGTCATAGCTGATTTGCTCAAAGCGATTCGGTGCTGTATTTCTGCCAGCAAACCTCCATCTGCTTCGATGATGGAGCCTGAATATACAGAAGCGTTGACCCATTTCGTATTTGCTCAGGGCTGTAGAAACTGGAAGACCCTTGGCCCGATCCACCACCACGAATTTCGTTTTTGATGTATTAATACAAAGTTCTATCTTCACCAGGTTGACGAGCTCCACCATTTCCTCTTCATCCGAAACAAGCATGGTGGTATCATCTGCTAATTGCAGATTAGAGATTTTTCTTCTTCCAATGGAAATACCACCATTCTAGTATTCTAGAGCCTTACGAATTATATGCTCACCATAGATGTTGAATAACTGTGGGGATAATACGTATCCTTGACACACTCTCTGAACTCTCTCACCACCATAGAATTGAACTCATATAAGGATTCCACCAAATCTAGTACATGAACAGGGAATCCTACAGAATCCCACACAACTGTACCATTATCTTTCTTGATCTCTCGAGTTCTGGGCTTAAAATCTCCAGCGATCTGACGTATTGTCTGGTGCACTGCACTGGTTTCATATTGCGGTCTGCATATAACTGTATTTCATTGCAGCATGGGTCAAGGTAGGCTTCTCTGTCTCTACGACAACACTGCTGGACTGAACTGTTCAGTAGCTTATATTATTTGTTTCCGCCACGACGTTTGGCTTGCCTACACTATTCTATAATCGGTAGGGTGTCCTCCGTTATCTATGGTTGCTTATTTTCTGATACGCGTTCTCTTTCTTTAATAACTGCATATCTTCTCACATGGTGTTTGGGTCATTTGTCTCCAAACACGTGATATTTGTCCTAGCAGCCACCTTCTTCAATTCAACATCGGTGAGAAAAGCCCTTGCTTTCTTCATTGGCTTTTTTGTGCGGATTCGCAGCCATACTCCTGTCACCAGAAGTTGATGGATATTTTTGGTTCTAATGATCGACGATTCCCATTTTTTTTTTTAGATTAGAATATAGTCAATTTGATAACGAGTGTGACCATTACACGACTTCCACATGTATAGTCTGCGATTATGTTGTTGGGAAAAGGTATTCACCAGCACAAGTCAATGTTCCACGCACAACTACAGAAGCTAATCTCCACGTTCATGCCTTGTTCCTAGACCACGACTATCGACTACTCTCAATCGTTAGCATCACTGCTATCAGTATTCCCAACTTTGGCATTAAAGTCTCCCAGCACCAGTTTTATGTGACTTCTTGGTAGTGAAGCTAGTGTTTCTTCAAGGATGCTGTAGAATTCTTCAATTTTTTCATCTGGTGCTGCACTGGTTGGGGCATATGCTTGGATGACACTTATGGTGGATGCAGCTGCACCAATCCTGACAACTGCCATCCGATGGTTGATGGCCCTTGCACCTATCACTCCTGTGCGGCCTCCAATTACCAGACGAAAAGACTAAGTTTCCCTAAGGGCCCTGAATGTACCTTTAAAAGATAATTTCAAACTATTTATTGTAATTTTTAGATATACTCCTACCACTAGTATAAAAAAAAATATCGCTCATTCCATCGATGAAACGATTCACACAACTGCAATACGGAATTTTCACAAAAACTTTTTTCTCATTTGAATTTTGTACAGAAAATTAAGATTGATGAAAAATAAACAGGCCGGATATTCTACACAATACTGGAAATACAGAATATATTATTCGAGATCTATGACCTGTATTTTATTTCTTATCAATTCGATTCTTACAATTGTACGTATTCAGGCTATCACAATGTACTACAGTTTAGGTGAGAAGTGTACGAGGGGAAAAATTATTTCCTACCATCTATTTTCATAGTGGTCTTTATTAAGAGTATTTTTTGATTCTCTTAGTAATAAGTATAGCAGAAGCAGAACATTGCCCTTATCATCGAAACCTATCTACGACATCAGCATCAACGCCCAAGTAATGTCAGCGTATGCAACTTTATACGCGTACTCATATTACAATATACCGTATCATCAGCGCAGTACATTCACACAGCGTAGTATCATTTGATATCGCGAATTTTTCACGGTTCGCGTAAAAAATCGCGAGCTTGTCTAATTGGCTGTACCAGCAGCACAGAGAGGGCGAAAAACTTGCGAAGTTCGACGTACCTCGCGAGGCAAACGACCCTCCGGAGGTTCACCGGGGTAATTCCAAGGCTACGGTTATACCATATAGCCCATTATGTGCTCCACGTAGGTAGCTATCTATAGCACATCTAAATACTTACTTATTACGTACTACACGACATACATAAACAACCTACGTATATAAAAGATACGTCATATAAATCGTAGCAATATGTACGAAATTCACTCACCTTCGAAATAAGCTCGTCGTGATTAGCGAGATGTGCTCTGCAATGGATACACGAGTACATACGATGACATTTGGGCAAATACGCCTGGAACGTTTTCACCATGGCTCATCGCAGGTTATCGAGTCACCGTGTACAGTGTAATGCATTCGGTAATTTGTAGGCGACGAGCGGGGTGTGCGAAAATTTGGGCTTGAAATTGCCCTTTTTATTTCCTCCGATTATATGTGGTATGATGTGTACGCTACGCTGCACAGCTAATGGATCTGTTATACGACGTTGCTGTCGAATTAAACGAAACAAAAAAAAAAAAAAAATACCACAAAAATCGATTATTTAACCGGCAACAACAACAACAACAACAATAATACTTAATAAGTACATAATTTATCGATTACTTGCGATTACAAAATTTTCACGTACGAATAATATCGCGACACAACGTTGGCATTTTTAATTACGTTGTCGTAGTCGTCGTAGTCGTAGTCGTCATTATCATCATCATCGTAACAGTCGTTTCTGCGACACAGTCATATCGATCAATGTACAGAGTATTATTTTACATTACGTCTCGACTGTTTTCAATTCACTCCCCATCCTCCTCCTCCTCCTCGTACTCCTTGTATCCATTTATTCGATGTTGGGATACACTCTCTTCGTATAATTCTCCACCTCTTTATTTCTCTCATCGCATCGGTACTCTTGGCTGTCGTAGCCAGCCACCCGGCCACGCTAATTATAAATTCGATTCAAATCTTCGTCATCCACATCGAGCACGTTGTCTTTTATTAATACACCTTCTCACGTCCCTTCGGGCTTCGTGCTCCCTTCCACACTTCCTTCATTACTATTTCACCGGTTGTTTTTTTTTCGCTTCCAATACGTACTTATTTTTTATTTGGAAATTTTTAATTAATATTTTACGAGAGGAAAAACACTTTTTTCCATCTCCCTCGTACGTACTTATGCATCTTTAGTACAAACGAACCGCCATCGACATCGCTGATAAACACCATACACACACACACACGTTCAATGTAATCTCGTCGTTGTCGTAATTCAAGAACAAGGTACACGCACACATATGTAAATGTACCTCGTACATAGGTACTACGCACACGCTAAGATACTGATGTATACTTAACCAGCACAACAACGTACAAAGCATAAAAAAACATCAACAGGTTAGCCATTTTAGGGCGCTTCTTTTACGTATAAAACACGTGAATGTAGATATCTACCTAGCCAGAGCTACGTTTACAAGATAAAAGGTACCTAGTTCGTAATAATAAAGTATAGCAAAGTATACATACAAGATAGAAGGTAGGTAGGCAGGTAGCTAGGTAGTAGGTACTGAGGAACTAAGGAAGAGAAACGGACGACGGATGTACACGTAGATGGGTAAGATGATGTCTCATCGTGGTAGGTTATTTCCTTTCATTTTCCACGAAGCATTAAGCACCTTAAGAGTTCAGAGCGTGTCTGCTTTGTCTCGAGAATGAAACCATTTAGGTGTCTCTTTTTGCTCGTCTCGCTATAGCGGAGCAGTAAAGCGGTTTTCTACACGCTACATCAAAGTAAATCCTATACCGTACATACATATTACCTGCAAAACCTGCACATAAACTGGGATGATGTACTCGTTTTATCGTACTGTATATTCTCGAACCGCTATTGTCACTCAATATGTTAAATTGAGCAAACTGCCAGGATGTATCGCTTCTTTGTTCTTCTTAGGCAAGGAAAGAAGAACACGTGCTCCTTTTTTTTTTTTTCTTACCACAATCAGCACATGGAAGTACCTACTTTTTCGAGATGTAGATACAGCAAGATTCTAACGAAATTCGTTTCCAAAATATAATGATATCATGATGAATATTGGGGGGAGGGGGGGGGGGTAAGAGAGTTGGTCCGCGCAAAAAAAAAAATCGAGTTCATTAAGAAGCATGAAACTGAAGGCAGATTACCGTACAAATTTGAAATTGACTCACAACTGCTTAAAAATAAATTTTTTACAACTATAAACGAGTGCAAGTGGAGAGGAGGGGATGCGTCAGAGTGGAAACCGCCATCTCAAGTGGTCTCCGTAAAGCACGAAGCTAGCTTGAAAATCACTGAAAGTCACACTAAAATTCCAATCTAAAAATGCTAACCTGACCGTAGAACGTGTGTTAAATTTACACGAGGTACAGAAGGAGATGGTGAGTAGGAGGGGGGCTGAAAAAATGTAAAGTTCCAGAAAATACATCCGATGCAACTGTAAATTACAAATTTCAGTCTTTTGGCTCAATTTTTGAAGCCAAAAAAAGGCAAGTAACATGTTAAAGGGAACCGATAAATAGTTACTAACGGTTTTTCCTGTAGAGGCGCTGATCACTACATCTCCGGCTATTGTTCAGAAGATACGCCTCTATTCAAAGGAGCTATCTCTCTTCCAAGATTGAGACCAATAGAGCTATATGACTTGGCGGAAACGCATACAAACTGAGCAATCTCGACCGATCAAAATGCAGAAACATCAGAGCATGCCTCGGCGGGATTCAGTAAATAGCGCTCCAAACGGATAAACTGAGAACAACTCTGTATCAGAATTCTTTCGATTCCCTTTGCTTCTGGTATTTGTAGAGTTGATTTTAGGGCATATGATAAACATTCTGATTTATCAATAGCTGATTCAAAAATAAATAATTACTACCATCCCTCCCCTTACTGAACCCTCCATCAACAGATTTTGATTCAAGATTACAAGTAACCACAATTTCATCAAAATAGTGAGAGTAGTTTTGGTTGCTATCGAATCAAAAAAGATTTTTGATTTGGGGTGGGGTGGAAGAGAGGGGAGGGGAATATAAAGAAAATAAAGATTTGCTATTCGCTAAGCTTGAAGATGATCTTAATGGACTTCTTGAAATATGAATTAGATTTTAATTTTTACGATTACTTCTTCATCTTATGTCGTATTTTGATAAGTTGTGCGAATTGCGGGGTGCAGTTAAAATTCTACATGTAATTTATTTCATGTTGGTAACAATAGTAACATGAAAACAGTGATACCACAGGAAGTAATAGAAGCTTACAATACAATTCCAGTTGTTATTCTTATAGTCATTTCTAATGAATAGTACACGAGAATGACAGTTTAAAAACAATTTAATATTTTTCCATTTTTCATACGCTTTTATTTAGTTCACTCATTAGTATTCGTTTCAATTCCGGTATAAGGGCACTTGGAGCGCTAGTGTAGCGCATCGCAATATTTATATTTTTTATGCTGCGAAACACGAATGAGTTTATTTAGTCAAAATTCTGAAATATTTTCACGAAGCTTTTCAGGACTTTGAAATTCATTTTTTGTATTATTTGGACTTCAAAACCCACAGGGGTCCCAAAAGCACAAAGGCCAAAATCTATAATCAAACAGATTCTTGTATAGGATATCGAAATGAACGTAATTTGACGTTCAGATTTCGAATCTGGTAATAATAGAACTTCAAACTTCATAAGGACCTCTGAGTGGGGAAAGGCCAAGTCCAAAATTAAAAATATTTTCGTGTGAGGTACCAAGATATAGGTGGTTTGACCTTCTAATTCCGAATTTGGTAATCATATAACTCTCAATCTCATAATAACCTCAGACGGCGGAGGCTCAAAGCCCAAAATTGAAAAGAATCTATGACTCTGAACCCAATTCGAGCCCCAGAGTGAGGAGGGCTAAGTCCAACATTGAAAAAATTCTCGTATGAGGTACGGAAATATAGCTAATTTGATTGGGCGATTCCGAATTCGGTAATGATGAGACTCTAAACCCTGATAAGGACCACCGGAGGGGGGGGGAGGCGAAAAAGTCCAAAATTGAAAGTAATCTCGAGTGGGATATCAAAATTTAGGTAATTCGACCAGCTGATTCTGAATCTGGTACTGATGATGACTCCAAACATTACAAACCACCTCTGAGTGGGGAGGGTCCAAATCTAAAATTGAAAATAGTATCAAGATATAGTTAATTTGACCTCCTGATTCTGAATCTGATGATAATAAGACTCTAACCGCTCAAAAGGATCACAGGGAGGCCGAAGTTCAAAATTGAAAACAATCCAAAGTGGATTATCGAAATACAGGTAATTTGACCTCCTAATTTCGAATGCGCTACTGATAATGACTTCAAATTTTATAAGGACCTCTGAATGGGCAAGGGTCAAGCCCAAAATTGAAAATATTTTCGAGTGAAGTATCCACATATAGGTAATTTGACCTCCAAATTCCGAATCCAGCACTGATATGACATTAAACTTCATAGGGACTCACCAAAGGGCAAGGAGCAAAGTCTAACATTGACAACATTTTCTTGTAGCATATCGAAACACAGGTTATTTGACGTTTTGCCAAAAATGGTCCAAGAGAAGGTGCAAAATTTCAAAAATAGAATAATTTTAAACAGAGTAAACAAAATACACGTAATTCAGCTTTCTCGTCTGCTAATATGAGTTTAAACGAAACGCTCACGTCGTAATCTCAGAAACGGTGCATTTGTCGCTGTAAAGGAATAGAGATTGAATTGAGAGTATTTTATTTCTTTGAAAATTTTTTGTCGAATCACACCCATGTATTATTGGCGATGAAAAATAAAATTGGAAATATCTTTCGATAACCCCTACCCTCACGATTTCTATTCGCTGAATGGTCTTTTTTTTTTCACTTCAGCACATCCAAAAGTCATAAAACTGGCATACGTAAGTGGATGTACATTCATGTAAACATTGTTGATTTAGTATTTCATAAAATTGATTCCTTCTTCTTTTCTAGCCTTTTCACTCTAACAAAATGAAATTTTGCTTCTTTAAAATTCAAATAAATTTCCATTACATCTTCGAGAAAATTTTTTTCATTTCTTGGTCTAAGAATAAAAAGATCGATTCGATGAACATTTTGTTAGAAAACGAATTTATACGCTTCAAAGGAGAATTTAAGACTGCGACGTAATCCTATATTTGAAACTAGCTAAACCTTAGAAGTATTCGCTTTCGTGTACTTTTATAACTTGAGTTTAAACCTGGTGGGTGGGAGAGGGGAGGGGTGGGGTGGTATTCCATCACACGGTCGAAAAAGACCACCGATAGTTCACAAATATCAGAACTGTGCAACGTGTACCCACAATAAAGGAGCAAATGTATGAACTCTCGTACTTGAATAAATTTCAAGAAACAAACACGAGGTTCTACGACCCTATCAAATATTGAATAATTCCGATCGAAATTTTCTTTGATTCGTACTCCACGTTAGAAAAATGACGAATTTCACGTTTCAAAACTTTTCGACTGGGGAAATGACTGTTACATACCCGAGTCATCGAATCGACAGAAAAAACATAGCTAGTTGGGTAGGTAGGTAGCGAGCACCATCGTCGAAATTGTCCAACGACACCGAAGTAATAAAGAAAATAGTGCAGACAGGTCAGCGAAATACGCGCATTAACTGAAACGAACAGAAGCGAGCGAGCAAGCGGAGGAAACTCGGGGGCGCGGTGAAAAACTCCATCTGTTGTTGCAGCTTCCAGCTATCCAGCCAGTCAGCCAGTCACCATTCGAGAAAGAAAGAAAGAAAGACAAAGAATGACGACGAAGAGACGAAGGAGAAAAGTGAAAATCTCGTTACGGATTTTACGCTTTGTTCGCGAAGTGGAAGTTATGTATATACTGGTACGAATGAGGAGCAAGAGCAAGAGCAAGAGCAAGAGCCAGCAGACACGACAGCAAGAGCACGTTGAACATAATACAGATGGAGAAGCAGAGCGAGAGCAACAAGGTGCAATGGCCAGCGATAAACGTGTACCAACGTCGTACTCGTAGAAGGAGGCGATGGTGGTGAATAGGAAGAGAGACGAGCAATAGCACACGAAGGAAGAATGAGGCGCCACGCCATAAGATAATGCTGCATCTTCGTTCGTCTTACATCTTGCTTGCAGTATGTTTTTCTCGTCGCTCTCGTTCTACGTGCTTCTTTCTCCTTCTTTATCTGGGCAATCGTGTTGACGCGCTAGACACTTGTATACGCTCGGACGACTCGCTAGTAAACACACAAACACACTAGACATATATACATACTCGTAAACACACCTGAATAAGAAAAAAAAAAATAATAAAATAACACTCGTACTCGAGAAGAAATTACGTTTTTGTTTTGATATCGCGCTGCGTATATTTATTTTGCATAAATGTACTCGAGAGAGGTGTTGGCGATGCGATGGTTAAAATCGTCCCAAGGACGAGTACGGTCTCTGAGGAACGGTGTCTCGAATTTTTATTTCGTAACTATTGTTTTATTTTGATAAATTTTCAAACACGAATTTCTGTATCGAGATTTTTAGTACATGCCGAGCCTGCGGACTCGGCTACTCGCCATCCTGACTCTATGGCTCAAGTCAGTGACCGAAACTACAACGATGCGAGTGCACAACTTCGAGAATATTTACACAGATTTGTTAGCGTATGGAATACACTCTCTAGACGATGATGTTTTAATTAAGTATACGAATAATAGCTCGCACACGTACAAATGAACCGAGAAATGAAGAGCAGTGTGCTCACACGATGAGGCGATGAGACGAGCGACGACTCGATAATAACGTTACGAATTAAACAACATACGACGATAGAGCCGGATTTGGCGCGAATCTTTCTCTCCGCATCGCATCGCATATCGCATCGACGAGGTCACTGTCCGCATCGGTATATTACCACCGCGCGCCGCAAGATTTGCCACCGCGTGGCAGTAGCAGGGTTGAGGTTGAGCAGTCGGGCGAAAATGTACAAACCGATCTCTAAAACGTAAACCACACCACCATCTCTCTCTCTCTCTCTCGATCTGCAGCTTTTTCCTCTCGCAAATTATATACATACTCGATACTGGTATACTCGTAAGAACGAGTATAAATACGTAGTATATAGTACCTAGACTACCTACCTACCTACCTACCTACCTTTACCTACGAGGAGTATATAGGTACGAATGATATTGTAAGCTCGACCAAAGTGTGAGTGTGTCTGTGTTCAATACACCAGGCTACACACGTTGATACTTTGTTAGCTACAGCTACAGCTATAGGTAGTAGGTAGTAGGTAGTAGGTAGGAGGTAGGAGGTAGCAGGTAGCACAAAGAGTCGCGAAAATGTCAACTCATTTCACAGGTGCTTTACTTCGGTTCGCGTTTCCTTTGTTCGACACTCTGTGCAAATGTTACCTGGCTACGACGAGTGTACGAGAGAGCTTAAATGTCTGCAAAAGTTCACCACCATCACTACGGGCGATTTTTGTCACCCGCACTGAGCCCTACTCCTTAACTTAGTTCGTCTGTTGCCATATTTTACGCTTCGCAGACGAGCTCCATGCACAAATGTTATTCACCCGGGATACGAGTTTTTTCATCGTACGTTAGAACGTTCGTTGAGCTGAGATGCGAAAATCATCTGTACTCTGTACCACCAACCAATGTGAATATGTGCTGTGCTGTGCTGTAGTTATCAAAACTCCCTTAGGACTTGTTGTTTCGCTTACTGGAACACTACGAATCCCAAAAGCAAGCTAATCATTGGCTGAAGCACGAAACAAACGTCGCATATATCGAGTTTCAGTTTCGGTACACTCCTCCTGGATTCGTTTAGCTATCCAGATTACCGAGTACCGTCTGTCGGTCTGTGCTGTACGTCTCTCATTTGTATTTTCTTTCCACTCTGCACCCATACTTTTTCGTAAAGTGTTCGTACAGCGTAAGACCACAGATGGATAAGATGATAATTTTATTCTAATATTGAAAATTCAATTTTCACGAGTAAATTTATTCACCTTTTATTTTCATAATATAAAACAACTCGGGAAATAGATGGAATTTTCAAAATTTAAACATAATTATCGTTAAACACGGGTCTAGACTATGGTAATTTAATCTGCCGAGCACGAATCCGCAGCTTTAAACACTGCAGAGCCTAAAAATCTGTAATACTTGTTGAATTAGCCTTTAATGGTCATCGGGTCTGCAGACGCAGAGCTACAATTGATAAAATTTTGAAAAAACAATCATTAAATTTTTTTACAGAGTAAACTGTTTGCAAGATGAGATTTTTGTACTTCGCAATTTGTAGGTAAGAAAGGGGAAGAGAAATCGAATGAAGAAATTTTCAAATTTCAATGTATCAATTTTTCAAGTCTATGCCGCTTCGAAAGCAGAACAAAATGTAAATAACGCGACAGAGCGGTTAGAAAAGGCGATTTTTTTCGCACTTTTTTGGCAATTTTCGATTTGTTTTCTGTGATTTTTTTCCATTTTTTACAATTCCTTTGTTTAATTTGAACAATTTTTTTAAATTTTCGGCGATTTATTTTGATTAAATCATGTTTTTTAAAACACTTTTTCATACATTTTGGTATATTTTCTATATACTATTAAGCGGTTTTCTGACTTTTTTACTTTTACAATAATTTTTTCGCATAGTTCGTTAATTTTTTTGTACTGTTAGTGTATTTTCCTGCAGTTTTTTTTTCATTTATATTTTAGGTAAATTTTAAAATTATTTAATACTTTTTCGAGAATTTATACAGCTTCTTCATCTATTCCTAATGGTTTTTTGCAATTTATTATGAAATTCCAGCGAATTTTAGATATTTTTCAAACACTAAATTGTAATTTTTGATAAATTTTCTCTACTTTTTTCGCATTTTTAAAAATATTTTGCTCATTTTTCAGAAATTCTTTGGGTTTTATTCACATATTTCGGGTAAATTTGTGTATTTTATAGCTTTTTTGTAAATTTTGAATACCTTTTTGTTACGCATTTACAATATTTTTTTTGTGTTACTTCATCTTGTTTTGTTCATGTTTTTTATTTTCATTTTTTTTTTTGTTATTTCTAATGAATTTTGTGCTTTTTTCTCAATTTTTTCAAGTTTTTGTTCATTTAACAAAATTTTTCCACTGTTTTCAATTTTGACATGGATATGTCTTAGGGCTAAGGACCATTTTTTGATAACGTGACGTTTTTGATACTACTTTTTTTGATTTTTGATTCGAAATTTTTGATCAAAAATTCATGATGAAAGATGATTATGAATGATTTTTGCATTTCATGTTAAAATATTGACATGGATATTTCTAATTACATAAGTAAAAAAATTGAAAAATTAAAAAAGTTATGATAAAAATAACAAAAAATCAAAAAACAAAAAACTATAAAAATTAAAGATCAAAAATGAAAAAATTAAAATAAAATAAAATGAAAACAAAAAATTAAAAAATTAAAAAGAATTAAAAACAAAGAAATTAAAGGTTAAGAAAAATTAAAAATAAGAAACATTGAGGAATGAAAATGAATAAATAAATCATTAATAAAATTGAAAAATTCTTAAATTTTAAAAATATTTGGATATGTCTTAGGGCTAGAGGGTATTTTCTAAAAACATAAAGTTTTTGATGTTCCGTTTTTAATTTTTGATTTAAAGTTTTTCATCAAAAACTCGGGTTAAAAGATACTTATGAATGATTTTGCTCTACATGCTAAAATGTTGAAATAAATGTGTTACACATTCATGATTTAGAATTTAAGTGTCCACACTTTTTTTAAACGCACTTTTGTCAATTTTTTAAAAATAAATTTCAACCATTTTTTTTCTTCTGAAATAGTCCACTTTTCCAATATTTTAAAAACATTTCCATAGTTTTTCACATAAATTTGTAAAGTTTGGTAAATTTTCTTCACTTTTACACATTTTGATCAAATTTTTTGCTCCATTTTTAATAAATGTTCCAACTTTTTCTTACATTTCAAATAAAACTTTTTACATGATTTTGTTAATTTTTAACCACATTTTATCAACTTTCGGCATTCTGTCAATTGATCAATTCCTGATAGTTTTAAAAGTATTCTTGATATTTCTTTTTTCTTTTATTCTCATATTTTAAGTAAAGTTTCACATTTTCAATACTTTTTCGTAAATTTTGGTAAACTTTTCAACTTTTTTTTTTTATTTATTCGTGCTGAATAATTATAACATTTATGTATTTTTAAAAATTATATTGATCAATTAGCAAGAATTCTTCTCATTTCTCTTCATTTTTTCGTAATGAAATCATAATTCTTCATAATTTTAGTAAATTTTTGACCTGATTTTCTGTATTACGTCATTAATGAAAGCTGTAAATTTTGGGGACCAAGGAATTTCATTTTATTTGAAGAATTAATGATCACGATACCAAAAAGGATAATTATTCGTTGGATTCGGATAATAAAGTAACATTGGTGGGAACGATAATTAGTAAAAATAATACAGAAACCTACACTATGAACATATTAGATCAGCCTAGCTAACTTATCAATCATCCAAAGACTAATATCTAATGAGAACCTACTTAAATTAATTTTGATTAAAAGTTGGTTTAATTTCGTGGTAAGATTAATTTCACGGTAAGATATCAAATTTTTAATATCTAATCTCAAAGGATTATTTTGATTGTAACATATCTACATTAGCTCTAAATAGAGCACATCTGGATAGCTTTAAGATCTGTTAATCCGAATGGATTATATTTCTCCTAAGAGCTACACAATTATTCGCAAAAGTGAATACATCGAAAGGGAAAAGGCAAACCGGAGACTCACATTACTACAACATCTTCACACCTGAGATCTTCAGATCTCCGGCCGGAGAGCTGGTACGCTCAACGCCTAACTTTTGAGAGCCTCATTTTTAAATGCTTTTTGGTTCGCGATAATTATTCATTCAAAACGATTTTACTTTATAGAAAATTCACACGCACTTTACATTACTTTATTTACTAAAAAAACAAATTATCACAACCTCTTCACTTAACTCGCAAAACAAACCATTAAACTTATATCTTATCATCAAAAAACCACTACCTAGGTCTAAAACCTAGCGGTGTGTTTCTCAACTACTATATCACAACTGTTACGAACAGCCAACCCGTGAAGGATCAGAAAAGAAGCTCGGTGTACCAGAAAACCATTGAGCCATTGAGACCGTTTTTCAAAATATCAGATTCTCCCCCTCCCCTCTACAGTCAAATTCAAAAATCGCTCAAATTCGACCGATAGGCTTGGACTAGATATACAGAGTGTTTCAAGCTAAAAGTAAGGGATTTCAGCCGGTGACTAGGCAACCCATACAGCGTCTATGTATGCACATTCGCCTAACCTCTGAGCTACAGGCGCAGATCTACTGTGATTCAAGAAAAAAGGTGTTTTTGAAGCGAGTGCAGCTCGAGAATCAAAATTGGCAGCGATTTGGAATTTATTTGAAAGAGAAGAGAATTTTATCGAGAGTACCATTGTGAAGTTAGTTACAGCCGGAGAGCAAGCGGTTGATAAAATAATGAGAAAAACGTGTACTAAAACTTCGATTTTCATCATTTTTGATGAATTATTCAAAAAAAATTCGTTCCCACGACACATGAATTGGATTAATATTATTGGAAGAAAAAAGTTTTCTCTTTTCAATGCCGCAAATCTCATCTCTCCGTCTCACTCGGATGAACGATTATGAGCGATTGAATTCTCAAAAGAATAAGAAATTAAATTTCATTCCGATTTTTACATTTGTCATTTCACCCTACCTACTTTCCTTGTTATACTTTCGCCGATTTTTTTGAAACGGCATAAATTTTAATAAACGCTATCGCCATCTCAATCGTTGGCCTTATCGCACACACACACACACACAATTATAATTTCGATGAAAAAAAAATTAAAACGATATTTTTCTCTCAATTAGGTAGAAGTACCATACAACGATATGCATTACGCTGTACTCAATCACGCCATCGTCGATGTGTTCATCATCAATGTCACACCACAGCTTACTTACCGAAACAATTAGTACAAAGCTTCGTAGATTTTCGCGCAAGCAAATCGAATTAACCTTAGGATAGGCTCCAGATGGTGGCAAAATCTACGAATCGAACTATCCGGCGAACAAACCGCGTCAAAGTTGGCCAAGGCGATTTTACAATTAGCACGAACCACCTTTGAAAGCCTTTCGCCGCAATAATACAACACTTTAATGTACCTAGACGCGATACTTTTAGGATTCGCGCAAGATATAATATATTCGCAAACACTCGACGTAACCGCGTAAATTAATATCGCTAATTTCATCCACAAGTGTACCAAAGTCATAAAAAAATGAAATACGTCTAAACTATGTAACATGTTGAACGATGCGATGTGTAGGTAGGTATTCGTTACAAAGGCACACGCAAATCGGTCGATTTTAACGCGTCAAATGATCCGTGAAAATGTCTCCGTTAACCCGACAGCTTTACTTTTTTTCGTCGTTAATCTTATTAAAGTTACCACAGATGATAAAGTACAAAAAAAAAAAAAAACAACAACAAAAAAAAGATTAATTAACTCGTCTTACATATTCTTTAATTATGATGCATAAGCAGAAGCATATCACGTACCTACGTAATGGGTTTCGATTTGGAAAAATATCGAAAAAACACAATACGAATTATATACTTTTAATCGAAAAATATAATCGGGTTTATGTTGGCGAGTGTGTGCGTGTGCGTGTGTGTGTGTGTCTTAGCGAGTGTAAAAGAGTTCATATCTCTATGGACTGGTCGCGTCGCTCGCTCGCTTGGACCAAGATTGCGATAATGTTTCGATTTCGTGTTGCCTCTTGCTAGTGGATTAAATTGAGGGTAAAATTGGCGTAAAATTTGTTCACTCTGTTGAAAATTACAAAATTAGAAGGTCATTCGTTGTTTCCAATGAACTTGTCATCGTTAATGATTCACGCTGTACAGATTCCCTAGATACTTCGGTATTATGTTGACTAATGGTTTTTTCCTCATAGTATTTCGTACCTCTTCAACAGTAGGACGTTGCGGTGTTAGAAGACCGCATGGCTGCTCGTAGGTTCGCACTGATTAGTGTTTATGACTGGGGCAATATCATCGTAAATCAGGTTTTCTACATTTGTGGTTTCGCTACTTTTTCCTCCAATTGCGATGGATGACGAATGCGTTAAAAATTAACGCGAGAAATTTTCACTTCCTCATTCGATGCAGCAATTTCGAAATCAAGTACTCGAGTTTCAATCTTATCTTTCTTTAATTACGTACCTACTCTAACGATTGTATAAATAACGATCAATTTCCTCATTTGCTCGCAGATAAGTACTTGGCAGATTCTTCGAAATCGAAAATTAACCAAGCCCCCCTCCCCTCACGCCTCCATCACCGTCAAAGAATGCGCAATGACTCTACTTTCAAATTTTGGAATCAAACATCAAACACTGTCTAGATTACTACTTTAAAAGTAATTCTGAAAGAATTCTATCTCTAATGAGTAATGACGAAAAAATGTGGAAAATTGATCACAAATCAATAAAAAAATGTTGAAAAATAATTGAAAATTGACCCAAGTTATAAAAAAAATAAAAGCATGAAAATCTTTAAAAATTGGAAAAAATTTGACGAAAATGGCGAAAAATTGATCCGAAATATGAAAAATATCGGTAAAACTTATGTACTTTTCGGGGCCCAGGGGATTCTATTTTAAAGCGTTTCGAGAGAGAATTTTGAAATTCATACTAATTATGTTTAGTAGGAGCAAAAACTTGCCTGAATTTTTTTGGAATTTTCCACCCCTTGGAAATTTTTTTATCGCTTTAATTCCGAGCTGAGGAAGGCTTTTGTTTTCTCAAAATGTGCACTTTAATATGCAGACTTTCTACCAGAAGCGTGGCCAAATCTTTATCAGCAACACATCGTACTCAAAAATGATCAAAAAGTTGTATTTTTTGCATCTATTTCCAAAAATTTGCACTTAATGTAAAAATTGCTTACGAGCAAAACGGTTCGCCATGAAATCCTACGTAAGAAAATATGGTCAAAAATTTATTCCAAACAAACGTGTTGAAGAGTTAAAAATGCTCAAAAAAGCCAACACATTTCTAATTTTTGGTAATAGGAAAAGACTATAGCCTGGGTAAGGAAAACGATTTGCCCTCGGGTTTCGGAACCCAATTTTTTCAAGAGATTATTTATTTAGGCACCAGTAGAAGATGATTTTTAGATGCATTCCCGATTTTTTATTTCATCAGTAGGGGGGGGGGTGGGATAATAGAAAATGTACTTCGGAGACTGCTTTTACACTTCTTTTTTTTCTCTGCCAATTTTCAACCTGTTTTTTTCGAACATGGTATGAATATGACTTTGAAATGAACCTTAAACATATCGCAGGAAGACTTGCAGGACCCCGTTTTCTGATGTGGGAAATCGAAAAAATTTTCTAGTCATTAGAAGTATTTTACACCACCCAGAATTATTTCAAATTTTTTGGAGTGGTGCCCCTCCTCCCGCGCGGTACAAAAACCTAGTATGGGAATTATTTCGTCTGCATCAAAAAATTCTGAAAGATATAAAATACTCGTAATGACTCTAGACAATTTTTTTTTTGAGTTTCCAGCTCAAAAGAGGGTCCTACAAGCCTCCTTCCCCTACCGTTTCCAAAGTCTATTTTAAGGTCCTACTTAGGGTCCGAAAAATCACGATAAATTCCACAACATCCCCCCCCCCCCTAAAGTACTTTCATAATTATATCAAGTTTGAAAAAAATCAGCCGAGATCCCCCCCCCCCTTTCAAAGAAGAGACAATTTTCAAATTTTGGGTATTTATCATTTGGGTAAATACAAAACCGTATTGCTGCAATGCCGAATTTTCGAAGCTCTTTTTAGGGCTCTCTTGGTAATTCCATTCTTAATGGATTGACCAAAATTGATACCGTTGGGTGTCGTGGTCGTATAAATTGAACTTCCTGGGCATATAAATACGAGATCAGATTCTTCATCCAATCCACATCAAGTAGCTTAGATTTTTCTCATTTCTGTTATTTTTTCAGCTTCTTCCTCGCATAGCACCTCTCCAAATTGAGCTAGAAAGTTGAAATTAGTTGTGTACATTTAGTAGCGGTCCTAGGTATGCCTTTTGGGGGTCTCGACTTTTTTGGTCATTTTTTTCTCATTTTTTGAGTTTGTTCCTCGCATAACTTCCGTCCAAATTGATCTAGGCAGTAAAATTAGGCATATACATTCAGTAGGGGTCGTAGTTGTGCCTTTTGGAGGTCTCGACTTTTTAACCTCAAAAGCATCGCGTTTTTTCAATTCTAATGGTTGCAATGTGTTACTACTTTTTTCAAGATAATAAAGAAAACGTACCAAATCTGATCATTTGATGACTTTTCTTGGAAAATGGACGTTTGGTAGTTTCATCAATTTATCCATGAAATTCGGATCGCATGCAAAAGCTGAAGTGATGGTCGTGTTCAGAATATTCGATTCATAAGACGAGTTTATCAATATTATCAATTTCAGATTACTCCATGAAGTGGGATGGGGGGGGGGGGCGTGTCTCATAACAAGAACCCCAAAAAAAGCTCTCCGAGAATTCAGCATTGTTAGAATACGGTTTTATATTTACTGAAGCAATAAATACAGGGAAGTTCACTTTCCATAGCTCTGTTTGACTTTAAGCTAAAGCAGTTAAAATTTTTTTGTTCTCCTCCTCCCCCTAAGGGGTGAAAAATTTCAAAAATATTTGTCTAGTCAACCTCCTACTATACATTGGCATGAAATAAAAAATTTTCCCTAAAGAATTTTTCTCCTGAAAACATGGTTTTTCTGTTCTTTGGAGGGGGGGGGGAGAGGTTTTCGACTGCATTCTAATTCATATACAGGGTAATTTGACAACATTTGATAGTCAATTCCGGACGAAATTCGAGGAAAGGGCACTTCACCATTCAAGGCAGCGGGAGGTGGGAGGGTGCGTTACTTATTTCGAGTATGGAATTGAAATTTTCCCGATAGAGGCGGCTGTATAATTTTTAGATATTAAAAAATTTGACCGAATTTCTAGATTTGATATATTCAACTCTTTACACTGAAATAAAACTCTAAATTTGTACAGAAAGTCTGGTTTTAGTTCAACCTTTATGGCCTTGGAACAGGTATAAAATGGAAAAACCAATCAATGCTTCACTTTCAGCTCATTGTGGCCCGGGATAGTATGCAATACCTCACCACATCTGATTCTAAATATCAACCAGTACGATCCGCCCTCGAAAAAAATACAAATTTTTAAATCAAAGTTTTCTCATGCGACATCCCCCCCTCCGCCGCCGAGCAATCCAAAGACGTAAAAATTACGCATAACTTGCGATATTAAATTAAAAACTCGACGCGAAACTTAAAATAATACACGAGATAAATTTTCGCCGGTCGAATTACAAATGGTGAAAAATTATCGACGCAACAAAACGACCTTGAACTTCCTACATTTACTACCACACAACTTAGCCGAACAGAACCCGGCGGCAAGCAGCACAGTTTACTGTCATCGCAGCATTTTCATATAGGTACCTACTTAAACTTCGGGCAGTATATACGTACGAAGCCAGACCACGCTACGCCGCCGATAATCTTAAAATTTTACACAAATTCAACAAGTGCTCGACTTGCACGCCCTTACACTATACCATGGTTTCGCCTTCAGTCCAGTCCTTCACCTACACTTGCAGCGAACGCTAAACTGCGAGAGAAAATATCCGCCAACAAAAGCAATGTGCACGTTCCATGTATGTAAATTACTAATGAACTGATACGATACAGAAAAGAGGAAAGAACAATGAACCGTTCATAGACCTCTATGGGTGGCGGCGGCACGGAGGTGAACCATTATTATCATATACGCGGCGCATCGTATCCTATAATATGTGCTAGCGTATATCTTTCTGCTCTACATAGGTACAGAAGAGCTACCTAGACCCACAGCTAAACACGCACACATACACATAAACAGAGACAGAGGGAGTGACGGTGCAACAGAGATGGCTAAATAACAAATGGATACAGTATCAGTCAACATTTAACCGTACAATGCATTTTTTTTTTCTTCTGACACAATCGGCTCGGCTCGGCGGTAGACAAAGGTAAAACATATGGACCAAAGAAAAAAAGAACAAAAAAAACACTGCCAGACTAGACCAGGACGATGACGACGACAATGCGATGTTGTTAACTCTCTGTTCTCATTTAATTACGAAAACCAGTTGAAACAGTCTTAGCAATGGTTTCAAGCTAAACTAGGAACGCAGGTAAAAGCAGAATGTGCCTACTCGATGGCTTCGTGGGCATTTTTCATACAGTTGGAATAAGAAAGACAGAGCCGAAAACCATAGATCTGACTTAAGGTCCCCTTGAATTGGGGTTTTCGACAAATTATTCAATAAACGAAATATACACATGTACGCGGATCACAGCCATATTCAAAAATCATATTAGATACAAGATCACGTTCGTTGGGAGGATAACAATCAGATGAGAGTGAGATTGGAAAAATTTCCTGAGACGTTTCTAGATTCGTTAATGCCTGCCACCTCATTGATAACGTTGTCCAGTTTATCTTGCATTGTTTTTTTTTTTTTGTATCATTGTCCATAACGAAATAGAAAATAAAATTCCCTGCAAAATGATACCCATATTGGTGAGGAATCTTTTTAGGGAATATTTGTGCATAACTGACGTTTTTCACGATCGATCAAAAGCTCGACCCTTTTTTGGTGCTTTTAATATGGTATAGGAAGTGAGTTGAAAAGTGCAAACCTTCGAAAGCTCACCCCCCACCCCTTGATTTTGAAAGCGTATAAAAAATAATCCAAAAATTTTCAAGCCAGGACAGAGCTAGAGAAGGTCAGAAAACGCCCACCAGTTCCTGAGCATTTTCTGGTCGTCCCTCAAAAAAATCGACATTTTATTTTATGAGAAGCTGAAAATAATTTACTCCCATTTAATACTGAACAATATCACCTCAATTCGGCCAATGTACTCGGTTCGGAGTCAGATTAGATAACACAAGCGGGAATAACCTCGATGCAAAATTCAACGATATCCAATTTTGAGGGAGGGGGGCACGGTGCTGAAAGCGTAAAAATTGTTCGTTTCAAAGTCAATCGATAGCGAATCAAAAGATGTATAATATATGGAAGAAAAACCAGCCACCGACAACAATTAAGATGGGAGAAATACGGAGGTTCGCCATTCTGATCTTGAAAAAAGGCTGTTCTGTTCCATATCTCCCTTTTAAATTGAGCTAGGGAGTTGAAATTTCGTATGTATTTTTAGAGGCTGTCTCAAACGTGGTAGTTTTTTCAGCGGGTTTTCTTAATTTTCACTCGTGTGATACACATATTAACCCCCCCTCCCCTCCCCCCATCACCGGAATTAGTAGGTTTAAATTTCGTAGATAGATTCAGTCGGAGTTCTAGATGTGCCTCTCAGGTCTTCGAATTTTTGAGCTCAGTGCCCAATCGCAGCCCTCGTCACGTGTATTCCATATTTTACGAAAATTATGCTCAAAAGGCAACGCTCTGTAATGCTTTTTCACTTTTTTCAGAAGAATAAAATCATTTACTCCGTTCGATACCGACCAAAATCACTCAAATTTAGCAAACAATGCTGGAATTGGCGTCTGATTAGGCATATATGAGTAGGAATGACCTTTGTAGAAAATTCAGTTATGCCTAAATTTTGATGAGAGGGCACTAAGGGGCAAAAATCAAAAAAATTGTTTGTTTTCAAGACATTCGGTAGGGTATCGAAAGTTGCGCAAAATACCCAAAAATCAGCCTTTTACTTCAATTAGAAGAGGAGATATGATGGTTTTTCCCTTTTTTTCGACCTTGAAAAAAGGACGCTCCTCGCATATCTCCCCGCCAAATAAAGCTAGGCAGTCAAATTTGGCGTGCAGATTTGGTTACGGCTTTAGATGTGTATTTTGGCGGTCAACATTTTTCAGCCTCATCGTGCCCTTTTCTATAACCAAAAAATTGATTTTCGGTTACGTTATGGGTGTATATATGTCTCGTTAAAATGGAGCTAAGGAGATTGAAATTTGGTGGGCAGGTTTTTGTATAAGTCTAGCTTTCTAGGATCCTGAAATTAATTTCAGGATCCTAGAAAGCTAGACTTATACAAAAACCTGCCCACCAAATTTCAATCTCCTTAGCTCCATTTTAACGAGACATATATACACCCATAACGTAACCGAAAATCAATTTTTTGGTTATAGAAAAGGGCACGATGAGGCTGAAAAATGTTGACCGCCAAAATACACATCTAAAGCCGTAACCAAATCTGCACGCCAAATTTGACTGCCTAGCTTTATTTGGCGGGGAGATATGCGAGGAGCGTCCTTTTTTCAAGGTCGAAAAAAAGGGAAAAACCATCATATCTCCTCTTCTAATTGAAGTAAAAGGCTGATTTTTGGGTATTTTGCGCAACTTTCGATACCCTACCGAATGTCTTGAAAACAAACAATTTTTTTGATTTTTGCCCCTTAGTGCCCTCTCATCAAAATTTAGGCATAACTGAATTTTCTACAAAGGTCATTCCTACTCATATATGCCTAATCAGACGCCAATTCCAGCATTGTTTGCTAAATTTGAGTGATTTTGGTCGGTATCGAACGGAGTAAATGATTTTATTCTTCTGAAAAAAGTGAAAAAGCATTACAGAGCGTTGCCTTTTGAGCATAATTTTCGTAAAATATGGAATACACGTGACGAGGGCTGCGATTGGGCACTGAGCTCAAAAATTCGAAGACCTGAGAGGCACATCTAGAACTCCGACTGAATCTATCTACGAAATTTAAACCTACTAATTCCGGTGATGGGGGGAGGGGAGGGGGGGTTAATATGTGTATCACACGAGTGAAAATTAAGAAAACCCGCTGAAAAAACTACCACGTTTGAGACAGCCTCTAAAAATACATACGAAATTTCAACTCCCTAGCTCAATTTAAAAGGGAGATATGGAACAGAACAGCCTTTTTTCAAGATCAGAAAGGCGAACCTCCGTATTTCTCCCATCTTAATTGTTGTCGGTGGCTGGTTTTTCTTCCATATATTATACATCTTTTGATTCGCTATCGATTGACTTTGAAACGAACAATTTTTACGCTTTCAGCACCGTGCCCCCCTCCCTCAAAATTGGATATCGTTGAATTTTGCATCGAGGTTATTCCCGCTTGTGTTATCTAATCTGACTCCGAACCGAGTACATTGGCCGAATTGAGGTGATATTGTTCAGTATTAAATGGGAGTAAATTATTTTCAGCTTCTCATAAAATAAAATGTCGATTTTTTTGAGGGACGACCAGAAAATGCTCAGGAACTGGTGGGCGTTTTCTGACCTTCTCTAGCTCTGTCCTGGCTTGAAAATTTTTGGATTATTTTTTATACGCTTTCAAAATCAAGGGGTGGGGGGTGAGCTTTCGAAGGTTTGCACTTTTCAACTCACTTCCTATACCATATTAAAAGCACCAAAAAAGGGTCGAGCTTTTGATCGATCGTGAAAAACGTCAGTTATGCACAAATATTCCCTAAAAAGATTCCTCACCAATATGGGTATCATTTTGCAGGGAATTTTATTTTCTATTTCGTTATGGACAATGATACAAAAAAAAAAAAACAATGCAAGATAAACTGGACAACGTTATCAATGAGGTGGCAGGCATTAACGAATCTAGAAACGTCTCAGGAAATTTTTCCAATCTCACTCTCATCTGATTGTTATCCTCCCAACGAACGTGATCTTGTATCTAATATGATTTTTGAATATGGCTGTGATCCGCGTACATGTGTATATTTCGTTTATTGAATAATTTGTCGAAAACCCCAATTCAAGGGGACCTTAAGTCAGATCTATGGTTTTCGGCTCTGTCTTTCTTATTCCAACTGTATGAAAAATGCCCACGAAGCCATCGAGTAGGCACATTCTGCTTTTACCTGCGTTCCTAGTTTAGCTTGAAACCATTGCTAAGACTGTTTCAACTGGTTTTCGTAATTAAATGAGAACAGAGAGTTAACAACATCGCATTGTCGTCGTCATCGTCCTGGTCTAGTCTGGCAGTGTTTTTTTTGTTCTTTTTTTCTTTGGTCCATATGTTTTACCTTTGTCTACCGCCGAGCCGAGCCGATTGTGTCAGAAGAAAAAAAAAATGCATTGTACGGTTAAATGTTGACTGATACTGTATCCATTTGTTATTTAGCCATCTCTGTTGCACCGTCACTCCCTCTGTCTCTGTTTATGTGTATGTGTGCGTGTTTAGCTGTGGGTCTAGGTAGCTCTTCTGTACCTATGTAGAGCAGAAAGATATACGCTAGCACATATTATAGGATACGATGCGCCGCGTATATGATAATAATGGTTCACCTCCGTGCCGCCGCCACCCATAGAGGTCTATGAACGGTTCATTGTTCTTTCCTCTTTTCTGTATCGTATCAGTTCATTAGTAATTTACATACATGGAACGTGCACATTGCTTTTGTTGGCGGATATTTTCTCTCGCAGTTTAGCGTTCGCTGCAAGTGTAGGTGAAGGACTGGACTGAAGGCGAAACCATGGTATAGTGTAAGGGCGTGCAAGTCGAGCACTTGTTGAATTTGTGTAAAATTTTAAGATTATCGGCGGCGTAGCGTGGTCTGGCTTCGTACGTATATACTGCCCGAAGTTTAAGTAGGTACCTATATGAAAATGCTGCGATGACAGTAAACTGTGCTGCTTGCCGCCGGGTTCTGTTCGGCTAAGTTGTGTGGTAGTAAATGTAGGAAGTTCAAGGTCGTTTTGTTGCGTCGATAATTTTTCACCATTTGTAATTCGACCGGCGAAAATTTATCTCGTGTATTATTTTAAGTTTCGCGTCGAGTTTTTAATTTAATATCGCAAGTTATGCGTAATTTTTACGTCTTTGGATTGCTCGGCGGCGGAGGGGGGGATGTCGCATGAGAAAACTTTGATTTAAAAATTTGTATTTTTTTCGAGGGCGGATCGTACTGGTTGATATTTAGAATCAGATGTGGTGAGGTATTGCATACTATCCCGGGCCACAATGAGCTGAAAGTGAAGCATTGATTGGTTTTTCCATTTTATACCTGTTCCAAGGCCATAAAGGTTGAACTAAAACCAGACTTTCTGTACAAATTTAGAGTTTTATTTCAGTGTAAAGAGTTGAATATATCAAATCTAGAAATTCGGTCAAATTTTTTAATATCTAAAAATTATACAGCCGCCTCTATCGGGAAAATTTCAATTCCATACTCGAAATAAGTAACGCACCCTCCCACCTCCCGCTGCCTTGAATGGTGAAGTGCCCTTTCCTCGAATTTCGTCCGGAATTGACTATCAAATGTTGTCAAATTACCCTGTATATGAATTAGAATGCAGTCGAAAACCTCTCCCCCCCCCCTCCAAAGAACAGAAAAACCATGTTTTCAGGAGAAAAATTCTTTAGGGAAAATTTTTTATTTCATGCCAATGTATAGTAGGAGGTTGACTAGACAAATATTTTTGAAATTTTTCACCCCTTAGGGGGAGGAGGAGAACAAAAAAATTTTAACTGCTTTAGCTTAAAGTCAAACAGAGCTATGGAAAGTGAACTTCCCTGTATTTATTGCTTCAGTAAATATAAAACCGTATTCTAACAATGCTGAATTCTCGGAGAGCTTTTTTTGGGGTTCTTGTTATGAGACACGCCCCCCCCCCCCATCCCACTTCATGGAGTAATCTGAAATTGATAATATTGATAAACTCGTCTTATGAATCGAATATTCTGAACACGACCATCACTTCAGCTTTTGCATGCGATCCGAATTTCATGGATAAATTGATGAAACTACCAAACGTCCATTTTCCAAGAAAAGTCATCAAATGATCAGATTTGGTACGTTTTCTTTATTATCTTGAAAAAAGTAGTAACACATTGCAACCATTAGAATTGAAAAAACGCGATGCTTTTGAGGTTAAAAAGTCGAGACCTCCAAAAGGCACAACTACGACCCCTACTGAATGTATATGCCTAATTTTACT